>JAFJYG010000200.1:0-68084 GCA_017366145.1 Cadophora sp. M221 | reverse complement strand
AAGTGGAATGCATGACATGAAAATTGAGAAGAAATGTACGTACCTGTTTGTACTTGTAGAAAGACAAGAAATGCGCGTGGTCAACTTCTAACTGGATGCGAAATATGACGAGAGCGAGCAACAGCAGCGGAAGAGAAAAGAAGGAAGAAAAGAAGAATCGACATAGATACCCACAGAAATGATACAACGTAAACAAGAACTGGTAACTAGTATGAAGCTTGGGACTAAAACTCGTAAATGTATAGCTTAGATGGGACGGCACACTCGACGAGCCGGAGAGTGTTCGTGATCACTCATTAATCGATTAGAGACCACCTGGACTCATCGAATGGTAGTGGCAGCCAGTTAGAAGCCGTCGGGCTCGTTAGGGAGGCATAAAGGAATGCCATCTTCGACGAGAAAGGAAGGTTCTTTCTTGATACTGGGCCCGGTCCAATAAGCTGACAGGTGGCGTAGTAACATGCAATCGAACCATCTTGGCGGGGAGATAGAGTGGTTTGCATCACCCCTTCAACGCTGTAGTAGGATGATAAAAGATCAATTCCATGAGACTATCACGAGATGAGGGGAGTTGAAAGTGGCACGATGGGAGGAACGGGAAGAACTGAACCCTGCAGGAGGTGGTTGCCACCAGGATGCGCACGTGACCAGCCTAGATCTCAGGAGCCGGGTGGCTGGAACGGGCAACGCTTACACTCGGCGCAACAACTTCCAATTCTCTTCTTCCCTTTCTCCTCGAGTTGATCCGATCAAATCAAGAATCAACCAGCCACCTCCCACGTCTTATCCTCTACTTTACGTGGGCCGATGTGTGGTGATAGCTCGGGGTCTGACGGACAGAGCAGGATGCCTATCCCTATCCCTATCCCTACAATCTAAACTTACTAGGGTGCCTGGCAACCTGGATCGATCTGAGTCGTGTCGTGTGGTGCGACATCCCCATTGCAGTGAAGTACTGCAGCACTGCAGCAGCTTCCAAGGCGAAGGCAACCAACCTTCTAACTTGTCTTGGGCCGTAATACGGCCAACAGACCCTTATCAGCGCGCTATATGCCTCTCATCGGGGACTGTAACGCGTTGTACGGGCCCAGATCTGCAGTGCAGTTGTGGCGTTGACGCTTTCTCTGCCCTCTTGTGTAGATCGAGCTGAGGAGAAGGAGATGTTTCCCATGGAAATCAGTGCAGTATTTTTCTTTGGTTGCTGCGTGCATGTCTACCCTGTGTTTATTTTCTCTTCTTGATTTTATACTTTTCGATTCCCTTGGCTATTGGATGATTTGGACATTTCCAGCTGTTTTGCCCTTGTCAATCTACCTGCATGCAGGCATTCCCTGATCATAAATCCCTCCATCCCAGAGAACCCTATGGACACCTACTGTATGGGGAGATACCCCACTCTTGCGCCTGAATCCATATGGTTGTTCCCCGCAAGTTGTCGAGTATCTTGGTTCTTACAGCGCAGTTGGATAGACAGAACTACATGACGGCGGGCTTGTCAATAGCTCTCATTCCAGTTGCTAGTTGTGCCAAACGTTGTGGCTGTTGGCATCTAGATGCTTGATATCTTTGCCAAGAGATAGGCTTACAGTAGTCGGCTTCTGGAAAAAACCCAGTTCTCAGCATTGCTTATTTTGATCGCGCCCTCATCGAAGCTGCTCCTGCTCCCTCCCTCTCCCTCTGAGGCTTGCTTCAGGAACACCCCACCATCGCCCCCGGCCCTTGGCGAGGGCAGCACCCGCATATCATCCACTTCGTAGGTTTCGCCCCGATCCAAAAGCTATCTACGGCCAATTACATGGATTGTATTGACCAAGGCACTATCACTTGGCAGCTTTATAGCTGTGGACCGCAAGGCTCGAGTCGTATTTTGACAAGGGGGAGCTCCTGCAGTTCTTGTACCAAGGCCACGGAGAGGCCGAGTTTCCCTTATCGGCTTACATGTCTTGGTAAAGTTATAAGTATTACCTGGGAGATTCCCACTTTTGGGATTTGGTTCTGTCATCCTGCTTCAAGGAACAAAGCCTCGTTCAATTCAAGTCTGTCAACATGAGGAACGACGACAAGGTCATGATGGGTGACGATAAGTCCAGCCCAATCGACTCCAGTGAGAAGGATGGCGTTGTCAGGTCTAATACTTACGATGGAGATGTTGGAGATGTTGAGACCGTTGAGAAGACGAAGAGAGGTCTCAAAGCAAGACATGCACAGATGATTGCTCTTGGTGGAACGATTGGTAAGTTTCTCAGCATATTGAAGCTGGGACCCAATTCTAACCTCGTGAACAGGTACTGGTCTCTTCGTCGGAAGTGGAAGCACTCTCGCCAGAGGTGGACCATTGTTCATTCTCCTCGCTTACTCTTTGATCGCTGCCCTGGTGCTCGGTGTCGTCACTGCAATCGTCGAAGTCGCAGCATATCTACCAGTTAGTGGGGGCACGATGGGTTTCTATGGACATCGAAACGTCTCGGACTCTCTTGGATTCGCTATGGGATGGCTATACTTCTACTCTTTGGGTATATTAGTGCCTTATGAGATCACGGCAGCAGGTATCGTCATCGACTACTGGGAGACGGATATCAACATTGCTGTGTGGATCTCGGTCTTCATCGTTGTCATCGTTGGACTCAACACACTTCCAGTCCAATTTTATGGGGAAACGGAGTTTTGGTTCGCATCGCTGAAGGTCTTCATGATGATTGGGCTTTTGATCCTTTCCTTCATTCTCTTCTGGGGTGGTGGTCCTAAGCAAGATGGCATTTTGGGGTTCCATTACTGGAAGGTAAGCAAATACTGAGCGGGATATCTGCCAAGACATTATCAAGCGCAGCACGAATGGAAGCTAATTCATTGCACAGGACCCAGGAGCGACAAATACCTATCTCAAGACTGGAGACACCGGAAGATTCCTTGCCTTCCTCAAGGTCTTGGTCTCGTCGGCTTTCCCCTTCACTTTCGCTCCTGAATTGCTCGTTGTAACAGGAGGTGAAATGAAGAATCCTCGTCGCAACCTACCAAAGGCCGCTAAGCGATACTTCATCCGTCTTGTTTTCTTCTACAGTCAGTATTCCCTAACCAATTTCTACTTATAAAACGAATACTGACTTCGCCTGACAGTTGGTTCGGTCATTGCTATCGGTGTCATCTGCCCTGCTGATGACGAACGCCTTACGAACGGTGGAGTGGGTGCTGGATCCTCAGCCTTTGTTGTTGGTATCGCCGATGCTGGTATCAAAGGTCTCGACTCAGTCATTAACGCTGTTATCATTACTTCGGCATGGTCATCTGGAAATTCCTTCCTGTACATGTCCTCGCGCTCTCTATTCTCCCTCGCAGTCGCCGGTAACGCCCCAAAGATTTTTGCCAAGTGCACAAAGAAGGGTGTTCCCTACATGGCAGTGGGAGCGTCTTCCCTCTTCTGCGGTCTTGCGTACCTCAATGTCGCAAGTAGTGGTTCCGTCGTCTTCAACTGGTTCGTCAATCTCACCAACACATCTGGTTTCATTTCCTGGATCTGTTGTTGCATCACCTTCCTCCGTTTCCGCAAGGCTTGCGATCTCCAAGGCGTCACATACCCCGACCAGATCCCATACCGGTCCTGGATGCAACCATACGGAGCCTGGGCAGCCATTGTCTTTTTCACTTTCCTGACTCTGATCAACGGTTTCGATGTCTTCTTCCCATCCTTGTGGTCCGCAAGCGGTTTCCTCACAGCTTATGTCGGCATCCCCATCTTCTTGTGCATCTACTTCGGCCATAGAATCTACAGCATGAGCAAGAAGGAGCCATGGTTGATTCCTTCGGCCGAGGTCGATTTGAGGACCGGTCTTGATATTGTGCTTGCCAATGAGAAGCCCGAGTTGAGAGCGAACACATGGGGAAAGAAGCTCCAGGGGTGGTTTACGTAGTGTGTTGGGATCGAGAGGCTGTATGTATTGTATATACGTGGTGTTTCGGCGATGTATGTAGCTGATATCCACCTTTGTATTTGGCTATGAACAAACAAGCAAGCTCATAAGCTCCATTGAATTGAAAAAAACATCCATAAAATTGGCCTTCTCTAAGGTAATCTTACAAACGAGTTGAAAGTCAAGTAACGATTGAAGTGACGGGGTGTCTCAATCCATATTCCCTCCCTTCGACCGAAAACGAGTCCTTGCCGACCCTCCAACGCAAACGGAGATCTACCAATCTTTTCAACATCAGGATCCAGGAACACTTCCGCCAACGCCCCAGCTCTACCGGCCTACCGATCCGCAAGTTCGCTCTCTCAATAATACCCGGCATTAGCTCCCATACACCACAAGCATTTTCCTTCCCGGCCGCCCGCCCAAACGAACCAATAACAGACCTCAATTCCACCCAAAAGCATCACCAGCCTCAAACCATCTCAGTTCGCTCCATCAAACCTGGTAACTCCCATCTCATCTCATCACCGCTATTGGAGCATATACTCTAGCAAGGCGGACAATATGTTTTCCCGTGCCCTCCCCGTACTATCGTGCCCATCATCGCGAGCTTAAATCTGCATGCGGAGGACTTGCCTCCGCAGTTTTGACGACCCCGCGGTCTGGGTGGGGACCTGACTTTTAATTTATTTATTTTTCATCCCATGAGGAGGGGAGGAGGTACGGCACGAGGATGGAGATGGGAAAGTCGGGACATCTGTGTAATTTCCGAGTTTTGGGCTATATATGACGATGAGTATCCGGTCACTTTTTTTTCGTGCTTCCTTGTCTCTTGTCTCTCTCATTGCTGCTGGATTAGTTAAACCCCCTGAGTTTTGTCTGGGTCCTGAATATCCTTGTCGGTCATTGATCGAGTTTGTTTTGTTTATATTGTGACCATTATGCCTTCCCGGATTTTGTCTGTGCTGGCTTCGGCTGTGTACCTTTCTTCCACTGTCCAAGGGGCTACTTTACACAAGAATTGCAAAGCCACATCAAATTGGCCTGGATGGCCTGGCATTAAGAATGCTTTCGTCTTGTGAGCCATTTCTATCCATCTTAGTAGATGCTTAAGACAGTTAAACTGATTTCACACAGTGGTGACTCTTACACCTCGACCGGATTCAACGAGACTGGTATTCAACCCACACCAACCAACCCACTAGGAAACCCAACATATCCAGGATGGACCGCCTCAAATGGTCCGAATTGGGTCGATTACCTGACCGTGAAATACAACGCCTCAACTCTCCTAACCTACAACCTAGCCTACGGAGGAGCAACAATGAACTCCAAACTCGTCGCGCCCTGGAAACCAGAAGTCTCCTCCATCGCCGACCAGGTCCAAAACCAATGGTTCCCAACCTACGCAGGGAAACCCGCTTCCACACCGTGGTCATCGAAAGACACCTTGTTCGCCATCTTCGACGGCATCAACGACGTGGGCAATTCCTGGTGGTTAGCCGACACCGCGACGCTCAACGGTAAGATCTTCGCCATCTATCGCGGCCTGGTCGATCAGCTGTACTACGCCGGCGCTCGAAATTTCGCTTTCTTGAACGTCCCGCCGGTCGATAGGTCGCCGTTGGCACTTGCCAATACGCCTGCCGACCAAGCGAAGGAGAAGGCTGATATCCTCGCTTGGAACGCCCTGGTTGTCGCTATGGCGAATAGTATCAAGGACGAGAAGCCGGATGTGAATATTTTCGTTGTGGATTCGTACAAGTACTTCACGGACGTGTTGGATAAGCCGAAGAAGTACAAGCAGACTGCTCTGTACAAGAACACTACCGCGTATTGTGCGGATTATCAGAAGTAAGTTGATTTCTTCCTAGAGGGTTTTAGATGAGTGGTGTTTTGTTGACTTTGTTGCAGCGGAACTCCTGCGGTCGATACTTTCGTTCCGGCGTGTGGTGTTCCTGTCAATCAGTACTTTTGGTTGAATAGCTTGCATCCTACTTATCCTATGCATGATGTTCTTGCCGAGCAGGTTGCTCTGCAGTTGAAAGATGGACCGAATATCTGCTAGATTGGAAAAAGGGGGCGTAAGCGAGCATTCTGACTTGCCTATGAAGACAACGCGAGACCACGATGGATTGTATATATTATACACAAGCACATATGAAGCAAACAAACTCTAAAACAATTTCCAGCAAACACTTTAATAAGGTCGCAGGAGAGGAACAGGAAAGTAAACAAACATACCTATTTTAAAAGACATCACGTGATGCAGGACCTTTGCACCCAATGAAGCCGGAAGAGTTTCCCATCAGATTTTGTCAAAAGTTCTAGGCCGAGCCCGGAACACAAGCAACAAAGCAACATTCAACATCTCGCATAACAAAGGATAGGAATACTTCATTTGGATGCATCTCTAACGGTTGTCTTTCCGCCATTTCATACCCCACAGCCGCTAAACTGATCTGGGGCATGAAATCCGGCGCAGATCTCTTATCAGCCCCCCATCCAACCAGCTGCTCTCCATATCGACGTCGAGCTTGACCGCGCCGGACTCGCAGCGGCGATATGACATGTCGAGACTATCGTGGCATTGGAGGGGTTACAGATCTAGCCATTGATTTGGTGGAGGGCGCGCGATTCGAGAGCTTCTTCATAGCTACATACTGAATCGAACCCGTTCATCCATCCCACTTGTCTACCCATCGGTATCCAGACCCGATTTGATACACCAGATCCCGCTGGCGATCGAATTTTATATATTATCCATTCCCCCTCTGCCTCTCCAAGTGATTTCTCTATTCATTCTCTATCCATTGCCATTCCCCTTCACTGACTTGCCAGAGCTTGTTGTACTCATCAGTCTAGCAAACCCTCCCAGCAAAGTCAGCATATACACATAACACAATGGCTCTCGATAGACTCAAGTCCGTTACCCAGCACTTCACTGGCTCTGCTGATCCTCCTCACCCATTCGATCCACTCTCCAATGCCGAGATCGAAGCTGCTGTTGCCATTGTGAGCAAGGAGCACGGCAAGCTATTCTACAATGCCGTCACTCTGCGCGAGCCCCCGAAGAAGGAGATGTTGAAGTGGTTGGAGGCTCCCAAGACTACTGCGCTCCCCACGAGAATCGCAGATGTCGTTGCCCTTGCGCCGGGTGGAAAGGTCTTTGACGGATTGGTCGATTTGAAGACCGGCAAGGTTATCAAGTGGGAGCAGATGGAGGGTGTACAACCATTGGTATGTAAAGTCTGGAAAGCAGACAGATATCTGTTACTAATTGGCTATAGATCACCATGGAGGATTTGCAGATTGTTGAGCACGTTGTACGAAAGGACCCCAAGGTCATTGAGCAATGCGTGATCAGTGGAATCCCAGCGGAAGACATGCACAAAGTTTACTGCGACCGTGAGTTGATTTCTTCAATGAGAGAGTGTACCGGGATTTTTGCTGACAACTTCTTGTAGCTTGGACAATTGGTTATGATCACAGATTTGGCAGCGATGTTCGATTGCAGCAAGCACTCATGTACTACCGACCACACATGGATGACAGTCAATACTCCTTCCCTCTCGACTTCTGCCCCATCTTCGACGCCGACAAGCAAGAGATTATCCATATCGATATCCCAGACGTCCGCAGACCCGTCAACAAGGCAAAGCCCAACAACTACCACCCCGCTAGCATCGAGGCCGAGGGAGGATACAGAACAGATATCAAGCCAATCAACATCACACAACCGGAGGGTGTCTCGTTCAAGATCGAGGGCCGGACCATCGACTGGCAAAACTGGAATGTTCATGTTGGATTCAACTACAAGGAGGGCATTGTCCTCAACAATATTACCTACAACGATAAGGGAACGGTCAGACCAATTTTCTACAGACTGTCTCTGGCAGAGATGGTTGTGCCCTACGGAAACCCCGAGCATCCTCATCAACGGAAGCATGCTTTCGATTTGGGCGAGTATGGTGGAGGATATATGACCAACAGTCTTTCTTTGGGGTGTGACTGCAAGGGCGCGATCCATTATATGGATGCTGCATTTGTCAACCGTGCGGGAGAGAGCACGACGATTAAGAACGCTATTTGCATCCACGAAGAGGATGCCGGTATCTTGTTCAAGCACACCGATTTCCGTGATGACTCCGTCATTGTCACCCGTGGCCGCAAGCTCATCATCTCTCACATCTTCACTGCAGCCAACTACGAGTACTGCGTGTACTGGATCTTCCACCAGGATGGTACCGTCCAATTGGAAATCAAGCTTACTGGTATCTTAAACACATACGCCATGAACCCAGGTGAGGATACCAAGGGCTGGGGAACCGAGGTCTACCCAGGAGTCAACGCGCACAACCACCAACATCTGTTCTGTCTGAGAATCGACCCCAACATCGACGGGCCGAACAACACTGTTTTCCAAGTGGATGCCGCACAAGGTGCAGGCGAAGTTGGTAGCAAGGAGAACCCATACGGAAACGCCTTCTACGCCAATAGGACCAAGTTCACCACTGTGAAGGAGGCTGTCAGCGACTACAATGGTGTCACCTCCAGAACTTGGGACATGTGCAACATGAACAAGCTCAACCCCTACAGTCACAAGCCAGTATCCTACAAGCTGGTGAGCAGAGAAGTTCCCAAGCTTCTACCAAAGGAGGGCTCCTTGGTCTGGAAGCGAGCTGGTTTCGCCAGACACGCAGTCCACGTCACAAAATGTAAGCCTTACTTCACTCCTCCCAATTCCCAAAAAGTCACAAGCTAACAAAATCCCCAGACGACGACGACCAAATCCTCCCCGCCGGCCGCCACGTTCCCCAAACCTCAGGCGAGCCATCCCGCGGTATCCCAGAATGGATCGCCAACGGCGACGCCTCAATCGACAACACCGACATCGTGCTCTGGCACACCTTCGGCATCACTCACTTCCCCGCCCCCGAGGATTTCCCCGTCATGCCTGCCGAACCCATGACCCTCCTCCTCCGCCCGAGGAACTTCTTCCTCCGAAACCCAGCTCTCGATGTTCCTCCCAGCTACTGCAGCACACCCAGCCAGATCGCAGGCCAGGGCAAGGTCCTCGATGCTGCGGATAAGATGTCGAAATTGGTTGTTGCGGGAGGTGATGCGAGCTGTTGTAAAAAGTAAGAGGAAGAAAAATTGATGGGATGGGATGGATTTATGAGTTCTTATGATTGCTGCGATGGAGTTCAGGGTTGGGTATTTCTGGAGATCTTTTTCTTTTTTTGCACATAGTCTAGCCTACTCTGGTCTATTTCGGGGATCTGGAGTGGAGAGGAATAAATATCATGACCAATTAATTCTATCAATTCCTCATTGTCCCATTCCAGCTCGTTTATTTACTTATGCCGGTTTACCTTTGTTAGCACCCCAAGTTTATCACTAGTCGGAGGCCTCTGGTACCAAATTCGCAACTCCATCGTGTCTGATTTTGTCCATGTCAAATTCTGCATCTCTCTCTCTCCCCGCGAAGTTTCGAAGTAGCCTCCACAGCAGAAAAGAATATAGTTAGACTTCCCCATCGGTTTCCACTCTCGAATCTCGGTAAGGCCATCTCTTTAGCCTCTTCACCGACTACTAACAAGCCCGTCAGATCGAGTTGGGCTAATTCAGTCAGTCCCCATTCAGTCAGCCCTAACACGATCAAAGGGTCAACGAATCATAAAAAAGGACATTGGAGAATTGCGAACTCCACAAAAGGACTCGCACTGCGACGTGCAGCAAAGATTTTTCTAAGAAGTGCTAATAAGCGCCGGCGCTGGGTTTCGGCCCCAGACTTTTGAGTGTGGATACTCGCTTGAGAGCTTGAGATGGCGGACCTGAACTAAGTGTCATAGGACGGACTGGATCGTGAGTAAGTCGTGACGGCGCGAAAGTCTGAATTGCGAAATGCAACAAAAATATGAAGTGGAGTTTAAGCCGAGGTTATTGAGTATTCTGATATGATGAGAGTGTTATTGGATTGGGGAATGTAGGAAGTATTTTGAAGCCTGATATTGTTGTGTTAAACCGAAATTCTGGTTGGAATCACAGTCCGAAAACACTAGCTATGCGCATTGCGGGTCCGAAAATAGAGTTTAAAGAAACAACGGTGAAATAAACATCTTCTACTTCACAAAGAATGTAACCAATCATAGCTGAGTCAAGGTCCCGGCCAGCAGGATTTCGACCATACTTTTTGGTGCCAAATACTGACACGTCAAATGAACCCCCTTACGACCGCCTTTACGACCACTGCCGCTACTACCGCCCTTGCAAAAATCGAGGCTGGGTATAAAATCAGCAAAGATTCTCAATTCATTTATGAAGCCAGCGTCTCAATCTAGAACTCCGAGAAGGGACGAGAGGAAGCTTACCAAGCGACAAGACCGATTCAGCAGACTCGGGTGAGTGCAAAGCATAGGCTGACGAATGCTGACATTTTTGGGGTTTTTATGTGATTTTGTTGGGTTAATTTCTATGATAGTAAATCTAAAAGTTGAGTTTTCTGTGAGTGGTTGTGGTTGGGTTATCCCCAAGTCTGAGTTATTCTTGAGTCCTAGATGTTATGGGATCCGATGTGGTGGATTTGAAGTTTATGAAAACGGACGAGGTGGGAACTTCCAAAAAAAAAAATTCAAGGGAAATACTGGACGGAAGTATTGAGATGATATTCATGGAAGCAGAATTTAGTCATTCATTGTCTGTAGCACATTAGGTAACAGTTAAAGTAGCCAACAACTTTGTCATTCACACTCCTCCAAAATTTGGAGATAATACTAGACCGAGATCTGAACGAAAGCACCAAGATTAACTCACGCTGTTAAAAATAAATCATTAGTCATATTTTACATTATTCCTGACCATTTGAGGAAACAGAATGCTCAGACCCAAATGCAGAGAAGCAGTAAGGGCAATGTGTGTCAGGATGGGACCAATAGAAAACGTCTGCACTCGGTATTAATTGAACTACCATTAATTTATCGCCAATGATAGGAAATGAAACATTGTGGGTTTCTTCCAGTTCCGTAATAGCTTTCTAAATAACCCTTTGCTCATTTCCCAAAGATTTGGTGGAAACCATGTGCTTTGAATGGGATAGCCAGCAGGCCAAAAACAAAATATGTGAATATTACTGACGATTAGCTATTCATATCAGTCCCATTGACTGTTTGGTTTAATGCAGGTTAGAATTAAGATCAATTTACTTGATCATTGTTGTCAAAGGCTATGATTTGTAGGAAAGGGGGAAGTCAATAGAGGGGTAGTTTTGAACCCCACCATTAGCGCGCCAAGGCCCGGGGAAATTCGAACCTTCGGTTTCTCAAAAGCAACGTCCTATCGTTCCCTAGCAGGACAGCCACTTCGATTCCACATCAACAATCTACAATCAAGCAGATTCCAGACATCTACGATCGAAGAAATTTCAATCCTATTCCTGTTGGTGCCGCAGATATTTCCACGAAACCCCAAGCAGCGCCGAGGTAACCCTCCAGAATTCCTCCCTGTGAACAACATTCTCCGAAGTTTGCGTCCTATCCGTGAATCCAAACGAACAGGATCGTAAGCAGCAGTGCATTGCCTGAAGTCGAGCGATGACAGGGGCGAGATATCTGAGCCCGTCGACTTAAGCTGGATCCAAGGAACAAGATATAAAATACCGTTACGAAGAAGTTTGGGGCTGTTCATTGAAACGGGATCAGAGGCTACAATATCTGTGCGAGAGAAGGGCAGGGATAATCCAAATTGACTCTCGATCTGCTGCTCCAGGCACTATGCACTACATCCGCTTTCTTAAGTCGCCAAAGAACATCAGAGACAGTCGAGGCAACCATGTTCTGAGTGCAGTCATAACCATCACAACAGACCTAGGTGATTCGTTCCTCTATTCGGATATGCCACTTTTTGTGGAACTCGAAGACACGAACGGAAACAGACTGGTTGATGGAGGTCATGCCAAGGAATACACTTGGACAGGCAGTGATGGATTCAAAGGTCTACCAGTCGAGGTTCCCATTGGGAAACAAACTATACATGCAGGTGGGGAGATCAAGATGGTTGTCAGAGCAAAAGGAGAGCGGCGTAGGGCCGAGAGCTTTGATCACGTACTGGGCAATAGACCAAAATCTGCGGAAGATGATGGGAGTGTTGTTACATTGAGGGGAAGTGCAAAAGCGAGTGGTATGGTGGAGCGGGTGTTCCAATATGGTGATGGACAAAAGATTCAGATATGGGAGGAGGCTGGTGAGAGCATCGCGAGACATATTTGGTATGCTCCAGGTACGTCCTTTTTCCCCTTTTCCCACTGACATACTGCTCTAGGGATGCTGGCCTTGTTCTCTCTGCCTACCTCTCATTCGTGGGCAAGGCGCTACCAACATCGAGGCCACTTCCACAATTACCGGCCCTCCAAACTATCCTCGCAAAACCTGACCTTAACATTCTGGAGCTGGGTGCTGGCTGTGGTATCGTCGGTATAACATTACGGCAACTGCTCCCAAAAATTTCCCAGATGATCTTGACAGACCTTCCTGAAGCAACTTCCATCCTGACCCACAACATCTCTTTGTGTTCTCCTGCACCAAGTCATAGTGTAATCGACTGGTCCGCCCCTCTTCCTCCATCAATTGCTTCGATGCAATGGAACCTCATCCTCGTCGCGGACTGTACGTACAACCCAGACGTTGTCCCCGATCTTGTCAAGACTCTTGGCAGACTTGCAGATGGGAACAAGGATTTGATGGTGTTACTTGCGATGAAAGTCAGACATGAAAGCGAAGCTGTATTCTTTACCCTAATGAATGAAGAGGGTTGGGAGATCAAGGAGAGCATAAAGGTGCCACTCCTGGTCTTGGGTGGGGAGGATGAAGAGATTGAGATCTTCGTGTTTGGGATAGCAGTGGAGAACTTGCTGATGTAATAAGACTGAGATTGCACAGATTCTTAAATAGAAATCGTTGAAGGAAGACTTATTTAGTTGAGAATCGCCAGACATGAAAATGTGCGTTTTGCCTTTTTGTAGTATCATCTTAGCGTTTGTATGCGTGGAAATTTTGCTGTCTGAGTTTACTTCTACTCTGTTGCCTTTCGCATAGTATTCTTAATTCTTATAAATTACATCGGTACTCATTTTTGCCATGTAAATGAAATGGACGTCCCTCGTGGGGGTATTAGAAGAAACCAGCCATTCGATTCATGAATATGTGGCTAGCATACCCCTCGGATTTATCTAAATTGATCTTGGTTGAGTATGGTCTATACCAGTATCTTCTCCAATCCGGAAACCATCAGGCACAGGGCTCTTGTGAGTCTTCAAAATCAAACACGATGCGAGGCTGGGGCGTGCTTGGCTTGATGTCTGGACGTGCTTCCCGGGAAAATCGTATGTCCTTTATCTAGCCAAATACAAGATTCTCTGCCGCGGATGCGAGTCAGAGGGCGTCGTGGTGTAACAGCCCGGCGCGTGCTTTCGGGCACACTTGTAGGTGTAGCAACCTATCTAAGTGGGGTCACGGCTTTAGCTGAAGGAAGGATGTAGGGGGAAACCCCGAACCTTTTGCCATTTCGATTCTTGGATTTTCTAACAGTAACTTCTTGCTTGTGTGTGCTGTGCTGCTTTTCGTTGTTTTTTTATTTTTATTTTTGGCCTTTTTATGCGCTTGCTGATTGTTTGTTTTGCCGGTCAGGATTAAGCGAGCGAAAACATGTTGCCGTCATGCCTGCCGCCCCGAGAGGTGAAGTCGTTGTAGGTTTTATAAAGTCGCGAATGGCCCACCTCTGATACAAAGGATCTTTTAGCTGTCTACTTAGGTCATCAACTTCGATCATCAACTCTCAAACAACGATAAAAGCACGCGCGCTCGGTCTCTCTACAACTCCCAACGCCGTCCATACTACAACCGCCATCATGTCCTGGAATAGCGTCGTCGAATTCCATCAGACGATTCGCGGGGATGTCAACCCAGAATCAATCAGATGTGTGAGTATTCATTTGGATCTTGATGTTCATTCTTGTGTTCTCAACTGACCATATCAGGGTGCTGAGGAGTCCTACAAGGTCTTCAATCGCTGGGAGGAGAAGGAGGGCGATAACAAGCTAACGGTATGTGGTGCTGTTGCAGTCTCATTCAAAGTCATCCACACAGTATCACACGTCAGATACCTCAAGCATTCGCTGACGCGTCGAATAGTAGGAGATCCGTCGAGTGATCGCTGCCAAGGAAAAAGATGTCGGTAACCTCCGAAAGGTCGAGCAGGGAATGAAGACTGTTGGCTTGGGAGAGGGCAGTGGCAGCATTTCGAAGACCAAGGCAAAGAAGTCTCGGAAGGATGAGAATACCACTGGAGTCGTCGCGAAGGAGAAGCGAAAGGTGGAGGCTCGTGTTGGTAAGCTTGGTGGTGCTTTGAACGGAATGGGCCTGGGCGGAGAGAAGGCCAAGGAAAACAATGAGCCAAAGGTAGCTGGCAATCGTGGAAGCTTGGAGTTTGGTCATGGTTTCAGCAAGAATCTGTGAGGTGACTTCAATTAAAGGGATATGATTGTGTCAAGGCTGTGAATGGTGCAATGGGTGGCATAATTCTTTGCAGAACAGTCAATCAAATCGCTGTTTCCTCTGGCTCTTTCGCAACTGGGGCTTTTTAATGTGCTACTTTGACATCTTGCTTATATTCTACCGGTTTGTAAACATACCTACCTAGCTTCGAAAACACTGTCTGTCCTCACATTCCACCGACGCAGCGCAAAACACTCTCAGAGCCTCGCAGACCATACCGAAATATGGGAACCCAAGATACAACTTCGACGACTGTGGTGATAATCATCATGTACTGCTGCAAATGTGGACATCCAACAAGGGTCAAATCAGGAGATACATGGCGAGATCTATGTGATACGGTGTGCCACAATCCAAAGTGCAGATGGAACCACACCTTCTGTTCTGCATGTAGATTTTTGAGGGAATTTTTCTTTCGCGAAGTACAATAGGTCAGTTGTGTTGAACTACCGGGTATTTGGAACGAACTGGGGTGGTGGCTCGTTGAGAACTGGATAAATCTTGGAATCAAGGGGGTCGTCTATGACCTCAATTCTACTTTCCAGTTCAACTGTGTAGAGCCATCACGATCTTCGAAGTTCCTCGATATGGACCAAGTACCACACCAGCACCCGGCAGGTCAACGCGGCTTGTTCCCAGCACAACCGACATCACAACGTCTGTGGTACGCAGAAGACTTGCATAGGAGAGAATACTATCAGCTTTTATCAAATTCATACAGCATACTGAAATTTAACATGATCCCAACATCTTTTTGCTAGGTCTGGTTTAGACCCGTCCTCAGAAGCGTTTGCTTAGTCTTTCCAGCTCTCACCTTCCGATTCAAGACTTCTTTACGGGCAATCTGCGTCTCCAAATCCAGGCTCAATTAATACATCTTCCCTCGATCTCTGATCTCAAAGTGGGCTTTCTTTTCGCCTTCAGTCGATTTAGAGGCATGTTTAAATTCATCAATCACATGAATACCCCTGCCCTCTCCCAAGGCGGGGGCGTGCACCACGAAAAGGGGGATCTGCAGGTTGTGTGAGATTTCAATATTCGCATGTAGGGCTGAATCCACAATTACGGAAGCATAATTCCTGGGACCTGGGAAGATATTTAAATAACATCGTCACCTTGATTTCGACAAGAAAGTGGAGGGAACGGGGGGGGGGGGCCTTCTTGTCGAAAAGTTGATGCGGAGAAACAGTTGCTGGGATGCGAGGAGTCTCAAGTTACAATTGTTCAATGGAGATCCAAAATGAACGCTTGCAGTAAGTTACCGCTCTTTACACATGACGTTCCATGCTCCGAACTTTTTCACTGGTCATGTCGTTATTGCCGTCGTCATACTTCCAAGAAAATGCAAGTACCGGACGGCAAAACCGCGGGATCTACCGCCAAATACGGGAAAACATCTCCACAACTCCACGGTTCCCTGCTTGAATCAAATCTCGATTTTTTATGCTCTCGTATTCTTGAAGTGGCCAGGGGCATTCGACTTGGCATGTGTCTAGCGTTCATCCGAAATAGTAACTTTTCGGGTTTCGGTGCTACAGGCAATAAATATGTACTTGTAGCTAGGTATATATAGAAGGTTCATGGAATTTCCATGGAAGATTCCAAAGTCAGTTCTGTATCTCACTACTCCTCATACACTCGCTGAACTCTCTTTTATCGACTGCGACTTTTGGCCAAGATGTTTTCCGATAATTTTCAGAGACGCGTGGTTGTCTTGGCGGCTGCAAGTCAGACATTCGTTACCGCTGCAACTGTTGACCTCCCTATACTGTTCGATAATTCATACGTATGTTTGCAGATTTCTTGACGATGTTTGGGAATGGATCGTTCTAATTTTGTTTGATTCATAGGCTTCAGTAGAACTCCAGATTGGTACACCTGCTGAGACGTACCGCTTGCATTTCGATACTGGCTCTGCGACGACTTGGGTTGCGAATGAGCAGTGTGCAAAA
Organism: Cadophora sp. M221; assembly: GCA_017366145.1. Taxonomy (NCBI): domain Eukaryota; kingdom Fungi; phylum Ascomycota; class Leotiomycetes; order Helotiales; family Ploettnerulaceae; genus Cadophora; species Cadophora sp. M221. Next base: position 51,677 of record JAFJYG010000200.1, on the reverse strand, counting down.
TCATGGTGCGCGAATGGAAGTGGGTATGTATTACATCCAAAAGTGTTTCTAGTAGATGAATAACTGACAAAACCTTCAGCTACACTCGACTCGGCTACAACTCTTCCGAGTCATCAACTTCAATCACACAAGGTCCATACGAGGGCATCCAGTACTCGTCTGATTATGTAGCTGGCGATGCCTCGACCGACAACTTCGCAATTCAATCAGGAAAAACGACTTTGTCATGGCAGCAGACACTCCTCGCTGTGTACGAGAGCACATTCAGATTCATTTCAGCCGATGGATTTCTGGGCCTCGCATTCAGCGAGATTGCAGTCACAAACACGACCACTCTCTTCGAGACCCTGATGCAGAAAGGGTTGGTCGACCTCCCCCGCTTCGGGATCTACTTCGGCAAAGAGTTCTCAAACACCGGTGATGTCCTTGAAGGAGAACTCACACTTGGAAGCTCGAAGGAGGATATCTATGTCAATGGCTCCGTGAAATACATTCCGCTTCGACAGGAAGTTGCATATCAAGTCTGGAGAACACCATTCAAGTCCATCACTGGGTCCATTTCTACCAACACGACCAAGAAGACCACAGTGCCCGTCAGCGATGGACGAGCAGTGTTCGATACTGGGGCTGGGTCGATCATGATTCCGCCCGAGATGATCGATGCTGTGTACGAGTCCATTGGGATGAACTACTCTGCTATCATAGGCGGTCAGCATAGACCGCTCTGCACGGAGTTCACGAACGCCTGGTCTGTCTCATTTGACTTTGGAGAGTGGGATTCGTATGATGATAGGTACACCATCACCATAACTGGAGATGAACTTGCCAACCCGGGATTCGCTGGGAGTGAAGATAACTGCTACCCGCCTTTCAGCTCGAGTGATTCTTATGGGTTTGGACTCTTTGGTACACCGCTTCTGCACCGTTTTTATACGGTCTGGGATTTTGGAGCAATGGAGGTGGACAATTACCAGCCTAAGGTTGGATTTGGGCAGTTGAAGGAGGAATATAAACCTTGATCAATAGTGTAGTGGTAGTGTGTAATGAAGAAAGTCAGACGAGAGATTGGCACTGCCGGATATTAATCCTGAGATGTGTCACATTAGACTGTTAGACCGAGGCCCGAAGTGCCAGTGCGGATTGCAGCAGCGATACATACTTTTCCCTACTCACCTTACGTCATTGAAGCTTTCGATATAGTATGTGCTGACAACCCAAGACTTACAGCTTCGTCACGCGAGTGCAAGTGACGACGCTTTAAGCTTATCTCCACGGAACGTCATCCAAGGGTCTAACAAGTATACGTCCCGCTCCCGCCGTTGGGATATCTCGTCTGGCTACCTAGGTTGGTCTTCAGCTAACACGCATCGGAGAGGCTCTGTTTAGAACGGAGATAGGAACTCGAGGCTATCCGACGCAGGCGGCGACTAAATGGCCGATGTGAACATGTAGCATGGTGGCTTAGTGGCTTGCTTGGAGCGTAGGTATGCATGAATGCGTGCCTTTTTGAGCAATTTCATGGAAATGAAAGTGGTGTGAGTCGAGCATTCAGGACGAGGTTCCATGGACGAGGCTAGGCTGTGCAAACAAACAAAGAATAGGAGTCCAGAATCAAGACTAGGAAGATGAGTCGGAATGATCGAAGAGTGTTGCTTACATTCTCGCCGCTTAGTCACTCATCATTAGCCGAGCCCGAATCGGTGGACAGTTGACCTGCAATTCTCACACGGACTCCCCAATCATACGCAAAGCTTTACGGACCTGTGCTTGAGATTGTTCGGTCTGACTGCCCTCATCCTTACCCCTTTATTCTTCTTTGTTTAACATTTTCAAGCATCTTGGCTGCTCTTTTAGGAACTTCTCACACGGAAGTCCAAGAGCGCTAGGCAAAAGTTGGTAAGCTTTTCGTTTACCGTATCGAGTACGCCCACTTTTTAGCCCTCCTTGACTTCAATTTCTCAACGTCAACCTTCAAAGAAACCTCAAGTGAACATTCATTATCTTGAGCCTGCCAGTTCAGATTTGATGAGTCTTCAACTACAGATTCAGCATCATTATTCTTGTCAGACTGGACTCTTACGACATCGAGCATCAGGTCATCGGCGTCAACTATTTTGCGACTCCGACTGAGTGAGGTACTCCCGCCAGGCTGCCAAGCTACCACATCCACGTCCACCAGTGGCGCAGCAAGCCGTGCTCTACTCTCGAGAGACTCCAGTCGTCAAACGGAGGAGCGAACGAGCCAACCATACGAACAGCGGCAGGATCGAAATCAACCTCTCATCTAATATACTCACTCGACATCATGTCAAATTCTTATATGAACAGCGATATTCCCGCTGATGGTCAGCATTCCACGCCAATCGATCCACTTGAGCTCGTGAATTCAAGAAGCTTGGTTCAAAATCCAACAAGTGATGTTCTTGGAACCGACTCGTTGAATCTTCTTCTTACGACTGAGCAAGCGGCGGCGATGTCGAAGTCTATCCTTGATATCTTCGAGCTAGAGGAAGAGCCTCCCAAAGTAGATGAGGCAATGCGGGATGACGAGGAAGAGGAGGAAGAGGTAGATTTGGAAGATCAACAACGCAGAACCGAGCGGTTAAAGGGGGTGCTGTCACTCTTGGCTCAGCTGTGGTGGGCAGATTCGGATCAGATTGACTTGGTGGCTGAGAAGCTTGCAGACGGGAGTCGTGATCGTGAGTATTGTCTACTTTCCACTACTAATTCAAATGCCCCTTCCTATCTCGTCTGGGTGCTCTGCTTTGTCCAAGTTATTGCCCTTTGCTCGTTCTGTTATCATACCAGCACGAGATCCGAAACCCGATTCAAACCGTTTTTATAAACACGTGACACTGCTGACTCCCTACCAGCGAAATGGCGGATACCTTTGGGAGATTCAGGCGTTCTTAACTTCTTTCTCGAGATATTCAGCGGACATATTCTACGACATACTTTGAAGATCCACGTTCTCCGATTGATAGGCAATTCGTGTGCAGATACTGGTGAGCGGCTTGAGCCTAACAAGTGAGGATGAAATTAATATTCCGTAGATGAGAACCGGGCGCGAGTTGTTGCTTCGAATTACTTGAGTTCTGTTGTCCTGCAGTTGCAGGATGTTACTTTGATTGCGTTTGTGATACCCGTTTTATACAATATTTGCATAGACTATGGTAAGTCTTTTGACGGGAATTGCAGAACTATTACTGAATACTGTCCCAAACAGAACCTGCACAAAAGCAGGCATCCGAATCGTTTTTGACGAGAGAACTCATCGATTTGATTTCCAGCCCGAGATTCAATGATAGCAGAGCGTTCTTGGGATACGCTTGCAAGTTATTAGCCCTCATGGTAGCGCAGGGTATGCATGGCTGGAGATTAGTTAAGGTTTGATTACAGCTGACGACAATAGCTTCTGATCAAGAACATGCTCCTGAATCCACAGCCATCGTGCTTCTCGGAATTGCAGCAGACAGGGAACTGCCTGTGGATATGGATGATTTCATTGCTGTGGTAAATACAGCTTTGGGCTTCCTGCAGCATGAGAAATTCCAGAAAGCCCTCGTTGCTCAAGGTGCTCTAGATGGCACTCTCGCTGTCCTCGTAGATTCATACACCCGCTTCGATTCTCACCCATCAATACCGACAATTGGCTCCGCCTCGCCCTCAGATCAAGACGATGCCAAAGCTCTCTCCCAAATGAGAAGCAACTTCAACCAAGTCTTGTCGGACGTTTCTGCCCTTCCCGAATTCCAAGAAGCTTACCCCGTCACTTCACCATTCAGCAGCTCACTCCGCCGCTGGCTCTCAAGCCCACAACTACAGCTCAAAGTATGCGCATGCATCATGCTCGGCAATCTCGCCCGTTCAGATGCCACCTGCGAGGAATTCGTGCACGTCTCTCAAGTCCACAAACTCCTCATCAACATTCTCGCTGACGCAAACGACTCACAACTCCTCCACGCCGCCATCGGTTTCCTGAAGAACCTCGCTTTACCAGTCAAGAATAAAGAAGATCTCGGCGACGCGGGCCTCTTTGAAGTCCTCCCTCGCCTCTGGGCAATGGACATCCTCCAACCCATCCAGTTCTCCGCTATCTCACTCGCCCGCCAACTCACCATCGGCAATTTCAATAACGTCCGTCGAGTCTGCAAGCGCCTTTCAGAAGACCAAGATTCGCCCTCCTACAACCGCACCAAACTCTCCCTCCTAATCGCCCTTTTCGAACGCACTGATGTCGAGCCTATCAAGATGGAAATCGCGCGCCTAGTGACCTCAATCTGCCGAGTCTTCAACGCCGGCGCAGGACGAAACGGCGACGACGCGGAAACGAAGCGCATCCAAAAGTTGTTCTTTACTCGTCATCCCGACGTCGGCCGGCCGCTAAGTTTCATGGTAAGCCAGACTAAATGGCCCGTCGTCCGAAGCGAAGGCTGGTTCGTCTTCGCGCTCATGGCGCGGACAGAAGAGGGATCCCAGTGTATCAGCGATATGCTACAGGATGTAGTCGTGTTCCGACCTCTGGTGGAGATGCTCACCGGGAAAGCGCTGGTGGATTATACGCCCTCGTCGTCTTCGCCTAGCTCTTCCCTTTCACCACACAGTTCATCGCCCACTGGCTCATCGCCTCCTATCCCGGCTATCAACTACGAGGCACAAACACCCGAGAGTCCACAACCTCACGCGCAAGCAGCGGAGATGGCACGTCTAGACCGCGAAAACGCTACCGTGATGATCAGCGAGCTGTTGAAGAACCGTGGTGGTCAGATGGCTGTCATGCGACGGACTCTGCTGGAGGATCTCCTGAGAGGAGGCACGGAACTAGTCATGAGCTATCGGGAAGCGATGCCGAACTGGAGGGCGCCCAATACGGGTCCTTCTGCGCCGAATAAGAAACATAGAGCGGGCTTGAACTTGCAGGAGGTCACGGAGCAGAGTTTTAGGGAGTTTTCTTAGACTGTAGATAGATGGGCATGACAATGAATTTTCTGTGCTGGGTGGTTTGGAATGCGAGGCGCTGGGAGATGGGCATAGATTTCTTAATCAAAAATGAAATGTAGACTTTATCAAACGATTATATTTCCACGTCCTTCTACTGGCTTTGACTATGGTATGACCTACTTACTGCCAGGTCGTTAAACTTAATGCAAGCGAGATGACTTCTGGATTTAGAGGCTGGGCTACTTGAATCTAGTTCGCACGAACGTTTCCCCTCTATTCAGAGCTATCTCATCCTCACACATTACGATGATATCTTGAACGAATTTATGAAACTAAAGGTTCCCCCTTTCATCATCGTCGTAATGTTCAAGTGGCTATAAGCCGATTCATAAAGGGTGATCCCAGGGAGTCCGTAGTCCCCTGACGATATCTGTGGATCCTGCTCACAAAACCAGGAAAAGAAAAAAACTCCCATACCATCATCACCGTGATCTTAAAATTTGCGGGGTGCAAAGAAACGGAATGCAACAATGGAGAGAGAGATAGCATGCTGGTGGTGTGGAAGGGATGATGAAAGAGAGTTGAGTCGACGCTTTGAGGATAGCTGGGAGAGGAGAGCAGAAATCTAGGATGGAGTTGCCTTCAGTAAGAGGGAGGTGTGAAAGATGAAGAAGACTAGAAATGGTAAATGAGAAGTTCAGATATGGAATAATTATTAATTAAAATAAAACATGATGAAAAATTAAGTGAGTTTGGCTAATGAAGAGTTCATTTATACATTCGTCCAAATAGACTAAGATATTAAATAGATATTTCTGCTCGAGTACTACGGGAGCCTTGGTTCTTATCTCAGTATCCTTATTACAAAGGCAAAGTGAAGTTGATTCGAGGCTCCAGTGAGGGTCCGATGAGAACAGAGTGCCGATGGTACATCGACACTTCATTCTATTCACACAGACACTCGACTCTCAACCAACCAAACAAAGCTTTCTTTAAGAGACCCCAACACCCCCTCAACCTAGCCCGCAAGCCCACAGAAATTTCCTATTCCATCCTATTACCACGCCATCCTATTCCGCGTGCGAGATCAAAGGAACCGCGACAGCACACCAGCTCATTGCGAGCCGGCGGAGGATTACTGCGAAGTGCCGCTACCACAGGCGTGGCATGTGCCGGAGTAATCCTCCGCACCGCAGGTTGGACAGTTTGAGGTAGGTATGGTGACGGGTTGCTTTGAGTTTCGTGGTGGGTGGGTTGGATTTGTGAGATTAGACTTCTGGATTTGTGTTGTTTATGTAGATCTGGTTGAGGGTTGTTTTGGGGATGTGGCGGTTCTGTTTTGGAGGTTGTTCTTGGACTTGAAAATTCTCGGACGTTGTTGATGATGTTAAGCTGTTGTGAAGGTTATTCTTGGACTTGGGTGTCTTTTGACGGTGTTGTATTCGTACTTCTGTTCTGGGCGAGGAAGATGGGTTGTGGGTTCGACGGAAGGAGTTATGAAAGAATGGAAGCTGGGATAGAGATGGAGAGAAGTGTTCTGGGTCTCGCTAAATGGGATTGTGAATCCTAAGCGCGATTCTTTCTCGACTGGGAGAGAGGATTGACTGAATACTTCCATCTCAGTCAACTTTTCCAGCCCATCTGCTGGTAGTCTCTGGGGTTCATACCGAAGCAAATTGTGATTGAATGAGACTGGTATTTATTAAAGGAGCACTAGGACTGGCTGATATGCAACACATTCAAGACGCGATGGAGAGAAAACTTGATGTTAATGAAAGTGTGTCTCTTTTAATGACGCTAAAGACACATATAACGCTGTTACTGTTCCAAGCCGAATCTCGCTTCCAAGTTACCAAATGCACCATAACTCAGCCGAAAGCAAAGAAGCCCAGAAAGCAACCGTAGGGATATTGCGACAGACACCCGCTAGCTTGTGATCTGCCTGCCTAACTTTGACTTGCAAGACTGAAAGCTGGATTCCGTTGGGGTCAAGATACGTCGAGAGGTGTTAGTTTGATACGATGAAGCTAAAGCGGTGTTGGCAAGGGTTCAGATGCGAGGGAGCAAGAGGGAATGGATGCTGAGAACCTAGCTGAAAGTTCCTAGACCATAGAAACATCTGTCTCTCAAGTCCCTAGCCATTCTACACACTTCACACCGCATCTTTCTTGATCCAGCCATCCTCTCTACAATCCAAGTCCGGTGTTATATCCACATGGAATGCAAGCGGCCAGAAATTCCTTCGCTCCACATCTCGGGCAGGTGTCTGTAGGTTTTGACCGAACCGTGGTAAGGCGTGGCGTTGGCGGTGGAACAGGCGAGGGAGTAGTCTTTGATGCAGACATGGCAATGGTCAGGGCAGTTGCCAATGAAGTGTGCGCGGTGGTAGGTGTTGGAGTGGGCGTTGCTGTTGACGTAGAAACTGACTTTGAGGTACCCTGGGCCGTTTGCGACGAGAAGTTATTTGACTTTGGAGATGTTGCAGATTCCATCTTGACTTGCTGTTCTTGGAGTGGATAGGCGTTGAGACTAGTCTGAAGAGGACCGAGACTTGAAATGAACAGGGGTTGCAGGCGCGATAAATATGTCTCTCTGAATGAGGTAATTGCTGGTTGAAGCTGGGAATATTAGTACCAATACTATCTTTCATATGCCACCAAGCTTACCTGTTTCTCTGAATGTAATGCTGTACTGACTGTGGATTGCCCAGAGTCGAAAAGACTGCTTTTGACATTATCTGTGGAATTTGAAAATAGTTATGGAAGTCACGACCGTTACCTCAACATTCAGCTTGCACCTGCACATTCAGAACCCTTGGGATTATTGAATAACACCTTTTGGTACGTCCATTGCATTTTCATGAAATACACCTAAGCAGCAATTTTCAGTAACTGCCATTGTGACCCCACCCAGCCATGCATCGCAACCAATAAGAAAGACCAAGCAAGACCATCTAGCAAACCGAGAAGAAAACCCTTTACTTCTTAGCAGCAGCGGCCTCATCAGCCTTCTCCTTCGCCCGCTTATCACGCTTGCCTTGGTGTCTGTGCTCGCTTCTCGCATCTCTCAACTTTCTGTACGCACCTCCCTCGACTGGCGTTGGCAGCTCGCTCTTCTTGATCTCGGAGACACCGGCGGCGGCGTGGACGATTGGCAGGCCAAACTTGACGCTGGAAACGGTGTTCTTGACGGCCGAGACATCCTCCTTGGAAGCATCACCCTTCTTGTGTTGGCCCAACTTGCGGGGGAAGAGGATCAAACGGGCTTGGTAGGCCTTTAGGCGTTCGACGTTAACGGCGAGGGATTCGGTAGAGAGGTTTTGGCGGCGGGAATCAACAGAGATACCGATTGTGGGTGCGAGCTTGCGGGGGATACCAGCTTCCTGTCGAATTGTTAGATTCTATTCCAATCTCAAGCCATTCCATTCCTGTCGCGGATATCGTACCTTCAACTCGGTGAGGGTGAAACCACGTCCAGCTCGTACACGGCGGTTGTACTTGATGGTTGGGCATCGAACGATCGGTCTCAACTTGTCAACTGGGCGAGGGGCAACAGCTGCGGCCTTGGAAAGACGAGCATTGCGGCGTCTGAGCTTGCGACCGGGCTATCCAATATATGTTAGATCCTCTCCTCCTTGCGCTGTATATCCATTGTGCGAAGTTGAATTACCTGGTCGAAGTGAACTCGGACTCGTCGCTGCCAATCCTTTCGGAAATCTGGGGCGGTATTAGCATGGAATTGATCGCGAAAAAGAGGAGGGCTTCGTACGGTTGTGCGGGATCTGCTGGTTGTGCTTGATCGCCATCTCGAAGTCGAAATCGTGGTTGGCGTTTGGCGTTGGTTGTTGTCGACGGGGTCAAGTACAAAATGAACCTCCAAAATGGTGCTCAAAATTGGTTGTGCGCGCTAGCGAGCAAGCGACAGGGAACTTTTTGGGCTTTGGTCAGGTGATGCGGACTTTTTCCCTGAAACTTTTAGGAAGTTTGAAGGGCTTTCAAAGATGTGCAACCATTAAGCTAGAGTAATCTAATTATTTTAAAGTATTTGCAACTGTTGTGATAGTCATAATGCTGCATTGATGGTTATTCCTTTTACTCTACATCATGTGCTGACAAGAAATGCGAACAGGGCCAACGTATTGCAAATGAAAGAGCACTTTGGAATGAAGAATGAATGGTGGAATAGTGTGAACGAGGTATATTTTAATTCAGCAAGATTATAAACGGGGATTGCTCCCAGAAAGAAGAAAACGATGGTGTTCGAAAAGAAGGATGGGGGCGGGTTGGACCTAGGTAGCCGTCATGAGATCGAGAGGCTGCTCGTTAGGTACCTATAGAAGTACGACTCGACCTTCTGACTGTATTGGGTCAGTTGTATTGCCTAGGTCTAGTCCCAGCCAGGAGTAGTTGCGATGCTGAAAATGTGTGGGACTTTGTGTAAATTTGTATGTTGAATACCTCTCGAGGTCATCAACAACAACCAAGATGTCCGCCCTGCGCTGCCTGGAGCTCAAGGTGAGTCTTCGATCCATGTATATTCCATCATCACAGTTTTTAGGCAGTAGGCAGTACCTAGGTAGGCAGCAGGTAGCAGGCAGATGACGGGATGCTGGGATTCTCGAATATCTCAAAGATGTGCCGAATAGCCAGTTACTGAGGTGTGTACGGTGGATGAACATTTAGGGAAGATGGTGGCTGGTGGTCGGGGTGGGAGTATGATTTGTCTGTAAATAGCATCATGTTTTCGGGGCACGAAAAATGGGATAAAACGACCACAGTCCATGTTTTGAGCTTCCCAGTGAGCTTCGTGGCGGCTCTGGTCCTGCTCTTGTCTTGTAGCCACGAAAAGTAGCAGCGGACAACATAAACAGTCAAACATCTATCATTATCTACGCAGAAGTGCAAATGGCTTCATCTCTTCTTCATGGCACCGTTCAAGACGGCGATCACAATGAAAAGTGTTTTCCCGTAGGGAGTGCAATCAAAAATTCCCCCGATGACGTGCCCGAAGACAAGTCAACGATTCTCAACGCCCCGATGTGCAATGGAGGTTTTGTATCGCAAGCGAAGCCATTCATGAGCGGCCAGCTTTCAAGAAGGTAAGTATGCGGTTTGGAAGAAGGTCGAGGAGGAGGGCTGGTTAAATACATTTCTTGGAGGAGGACTAGACGCTAGTGACTCAGATGGCGCTAGCTAATTACGGTAAGTAATATTTAACCCTATTGGTTACTGGCTTGAAGGCTGAAGCTTTCCGAGCATCGCCCAGCGAAGACAAGGCTTCCATCATACCAAGGTGAATTGCATATTGGACAGAACAAACAACATTGTATTTACCTATTTCAAATCTAAATTCCTTAGGCAATACATAGCAGCAGAGATACCTACGTTGACCACAAAACTGAATGAGAGGAACTTTCGAGACAACTCTTTACCACGTGATTCAGGCGCAACTTCCAAATTTGGGACTTCGCGATCCAAGTGTCCTCTCTTCACCATCAACTCCTTACGAACCACACTCCTTTACAATCACAACCAGCACAAATCCACACGCAAAGCTCAGAGACCAGATACCAATCCACCGGAATCATGACACGAGCACAGCAAACCGTTTCAATTGGACTATTAGTCACTTCTGTACGCAAACCTCCTTTTCCCCTACATGGCAGAAACTAACAATGCTCAGCTCTACCTCGCACTCTACCTCCAACTCATTCCTCTTCCAACCTTGATCTCCGAGGAGATAATACCAGTTGTACGTCATGTCTACTCCGTCTCCATATCAACCATCTACCTACGAGTCCTTCAAATCGTTGGGCATTCAACCCCCCGATGCATCTTCTCCCTGTCCAAGCTCTGCAGACGAAGCGGCTCCTCGCCAACTTTTCAAACCTCATATGTACCAATATCAAGAGATTATTTGCTGATTTTTGTTCCTAGCTGCCATTCTGGGCTCTCGTATCCTTCGGTGCCTACCTTCTCTTCAAGCTCGGATACGGCGTCTTCACATTCAACGATGTACCAGAGGCATACGCAGAACTCATGAAGGAGATTGATGTTGCTAGGGGGGAGTTGAGAACTAAGGGCGTGGACGTTGACTAGATTCGGGCAACTGCTGGGTGGAATTCCGTCATGGGTACGAGTGGGAGGTAGCGAGGGAGGCTATGATAATGAAATGCCCTGCGAGGGTATGGGGCATGGCTACAAGATCTATGCATGAGTTTCACGCAGTCTGGTTCTTCTACGTTTGCTCTACTGGTATCGTGTTGTCAGACCTACCCACCACTGGTCCCCTCCTTGGCATGCTTCTCTTTCAACCTCTTCTCCTGCTTCATGAACTCCCTTATGCCCACCGGAACGCCCTTGAACAGATCGTCACTTGTAAAATCAGTCTCCAACCCGGTTCCCCAATTCGTATCTGATCCCCCACCATCATCATCCATGCTAACCGCCGTATGAATTGCGCCTTTCTCCCCTTCTCCCAACATCATCCCCGTCCCACTCAGTCCAGCCTTCCTCCTCTTCTTCCCCTTCTCCAAACTGTTCTCCTTCCTCAGCGCAACATCCGCCTCTTTCCTCGCAGCAGCCCACTCCTCCAACTCATCTCCATACCGATCCCAAACGCAATTCACACACCCACTCATACAGCAATTGTCCGGCTCGTCAGGTTTTGGTGGAACCCATACGCCCGCCACAAGCACGCTCTTCTTCTTGATCTCTGACCTGCGTTCCAGGGGCGAGGAAAGCCGCGAGGAGAATAATATGCTGGGCCCGGGATCTGCATCTGCGGTCTTTGTTGATATTGCTGGTGTCGATGATGGAGTGGCTGTCGTGGGCGGCTTGCTGGCTATCTCTGGAGTAGAGGATTCGAGAATCGAGGCATAGTAGTCGCCTATAGGGTTTACTTGTTCTATTGAGGGTTTGTAGGAGCTGTAGTACCGGGTTGGAGTCAGAGAGCGGAGGGAGGATGGGAGTTTGAGACGCTGGGATGCGCGTAGGAGGAATCTGGTTTCCATTTTGTTGTGTGGTGTGTGTTTCTTAGGAAGAGTGGAAGGTTGGTGAAGCTATCGTGGAGGCATTGAGGAGTTTGCGATTGACTGTTGTGGTGTATTTATCAGAGGGGCGAGGCATCTTGAAAAGATCGCCTTCAAGCTCCGGACGTCATCGGGCTTGTTTATCAGCATGCATACAGTCTCGTGATCGAGGTAGACATTCCAAATTATCCTTTATATTGTTGATAATCACTAGAATAGTAGAGAAACGCATTAATTTGTTCCGCGATTTGGAAATTTTTCAATCTCTCAGGTTTTTGGGGGACATTGAATTATAAGGCAAATCTGGTTGGGTCTTGTAGGGAGCGGCCATCGGGTCTTGCTGCCCCTCAAATCCCGTCGCGTCCTCGAAACTGGCTACGCGATTCTACAACACCAGACGACGACAACAACAACATCAACACCGACGATCCAATTCCCAGTACGTGCGAAAAGGGGGCAGGTTATTTGATAGACCATGGAAGGAAAGCCATAAGTCCCGATATTCGCAATGGCCGACTCCGCAGCAAAGCGGCGCAAAACATCACCCACGACATCTATTCCAATCGACGCACAATCTACACCAAGTCGAATACCAGCACCTCGAAAGGATGGCCCACAATCCGCATCTCGCAGACCGTCTTTCGCGTCTCCCACGAAAGCGAGTCTTTCTCGCCATAATCCGCAATTACTGAATAGGCCGACATCTTCTGGGGGACCTGGAAATCGAGGGAAGGACTTACAGGATGTGTTCGCGAAGGCTTTAGGAGAACAACAATCCATGACTGGAGGGAATACTATGGTCACTGGCGATGATAGAGATGCAACCAAGTCGATGTCTACAACGCAGGAAAACGACCCTTCAGCATACGACACGTTGGCAAAGACTCCTCCAAGAGCGCGAAGTAAAGGACCTCTCGGAGGTGGACTCTCTACAAAACCTAGAAGATTGTCGAAATCACCCATGAAGCGACCAGAAAGGCCGCCTGTTGGGAACCTTGTAGCAGATGCGCTGCCAGATGATTTCAACCCGTTCCAGAAGAAAGGGCTGAGGAGATCACCTATAAGTTCGTCGGCTGACGCGCCAGCGCCTGTGGTTCGGGATCCTGTTGTTGAAGATGGCTTCAATCCGTTCAAGAAGACTGGCCTTAGGAGATCCCCGATCTCTTCGCAGCCGGATGTTGGATTGAGAAGGTCTCCCATACTGTCACAACCTCTTGAAACAGCATTCAGAGTATCTCCCATGGCCCCAGAACTTCCAGCGGCTGCACTGGAGAATATTCCCGAACCCTTTTCGCCTACGAAAAAGTTGAGAAGGTCACCGGTGATTTCGGAGCCTGTGAGAAGTGCGGTGGAGCAATTACCTGAAGCTTTCTCGCCCACGAAGAAGCTAAGACGGTCGCCAGTATTTACAGAACCCGTGAGGAGTGGGCTTAGGAGATCTCCCATACCACCACAAGCCCCTTCGGAAATCGTTGAGCCCCCGAACAACGCAACGGTGGAGAAATCTGAGCCTGAGATACTTCCTGTGCAGGCAGAACCTGCTCCTGTATCGAGAATGTTGTTTGCAGAGATACCAAGAGAACAAGACATATCGCGGCCTCACATCCCACTACCAGAATCTAGGCAGCAAGCTGAAGTCACACCCACTGAGCCTATTTCACAACCCAAATTGTTGTTTGCTGAGATATCGAGAGAGCTCAAAGAGCAAGCTACCGTTCCAGCTATTGTCCAAAAATCAGCAATTTCGATAACCCCATCGGAGCCACGTCCTCAACGTGACAGTATCCCGAGAATCCCCTCAGAGCCCCAGAAAGATAGCCCTATTGACATTTCAGAGCCAGGCCGGAGGACAGGGCTTTTAAAGATGGATGAAGTGGTTCAAGATCTTTTCACTGGAAATCGACGTGCAGAGGAGCCAGATCTACCTCCTACGCCAACCCAGCTTGGTATCCCAGACCCAGTCGTGACAACTCCACCAACTGGCATACACGACACACCAAGCAAGAGAGCGAGAAGAAACAAAGGTTTAGGAGCAAAGTTGAAGTCATCCCCTCTAAAGCCGCGGGACCCCCCACCCCAAGAACCACCAGCTCCAGTACCACAACCGGAACTCAAGCCTGAGAAACCTAGGCGCCGCAAATCAGCACGGTTCTTGATCCCTGAAGATCCTCACGCAGCGAAAAAGAAAGAGCGGGATGACCTCCTGAAGCAACTTCAGCAACTACAAGCAGATGTTGCTCTCGCAAATCAGGAGAATGAAAGACTCCGAATTCGCTCGGAGTCTAGGAAGAAGGGGCTTTCAGCTGCTCCAAACCCAGATGAGCTGCGATCTATGCTTTTGCGTTCTACGGTGCCAGAATTATCATCCGAGGCCGCACCGAAACCACCAAGTATATTTCAGTCGGTGAGGTCATTTTTGCCCTTTGCAGGACGACGAAGACGGGCTGCAACTACTATTTCAGAGAAGCCATTACCTTCTCACCTACCCATTACCCTCAATGACCCGCTCCCTTATTTGCAGGCATTTAGCCCCCTGACTTACTCGTCAACCATCACTATCCTTCCATCGGAAGCGGTATCGGGTGACTCTTCTTCACTATTAGACGAGCAGCCCATACTGCAACGCCACGTGATAACCGCATCCCACCCCTCTGGACTTTTCTCCACACGCCTTTCCATGACTGTCGATACATCAGCACTTACGATTGCTGCACTTGATATTCTTCGACTTGACATGAATGCCGAGAAGGAGCTTGGGACTTTTATAAGAGCCCGCTCTCGGTCAGAACACCCCTTGGGAAAGGATATCACGGTGGTATGTTGGGCAATGTCGCGCTGGATCGAGGTGTCTATACAACGAGCGCAATTTTGGTGTGCTGTAGAGAGAGATTTCGGAACACCACAAGCCAGAGCGAAAACTATGCAGAAGAAGAGGAAGCGCAAACGACATGGCCAAGTCCAGGATGATGAGACTTCTACCTCAAATGGCAAGGCTGTAGATGAAAATGAAGAGAAACATGGATGGACTAGGAGGCAGTTGCTGCCCCAAATTGGACGAACAAGTCTTGAACTGTCGAACGATCATGTAGAGTTAAGGTTTGAGTGGAGGATATCTTTCGACTGGACTGGAGAGGCGCAGACTACAATTTCGGCGAGCGCCAGACTGCCGCGGACTTGTAAGTTATCAGTGATGCTCCTTTTGCTCACACTCCAGCACTGACAATATATAGGGCAACAAGCAGATGATAGGGGTAGTCTGACAAAGGTACCGGAAACGTTCGACAGGCTTGTCAAGGAGCGAGGTCACCTGGATGCTGTAAGAGCTACTGTTGGACTATTCATGCCAGTGTCATGATCTTGTAAATAGTTGGGATGCCATGGGTTGCGATGATAATGAATTTTACGAGCTGGAATTGAAATGCTACAGTGTCCGACTTTGCGCCTTGTCCATGTTCTCCTGATCTTTGTTTCGGCCGTTCCTTTTATCTTGTGATTGACAACTTTTTCGATTCTTCGTATTGGCTGCAGTGAATTGTGAACCTCGTTTTCCTTGCGTATAAATCGGAAGGAAACATTTCCCCGCCTTACTGTTGCACCCTTCCTCGCTTCCATGGGCGCCTTGGTCGTGCACCAAAAGAGTCACTTTGAGGAGAGATAGTCTAGTCAACAAAGTCTAGACTTTAGAGAGTATTCAAAAGCTCTCAAGTATTGAGACCTTGACATGGTTATTTGACTTATAAATTGATCAGCTACCTTACCCTCTCAGAGTCTAAAGTTTGTTGATGTGAATCGAAACTTAGCCGTTGTCAGATTCAACGAAGCTTTTCAGGGGGCAAAATATACAAATAAGCGAGACGGAAAACTAAAAATTGCAGAATCGGAGCTAGCATATGTCATAGACTAGAATGCTTGAATAATATCTGCATCGTTTTGATCGTCGCACACCCCATAAGCTCCGCTCAGTGGTTCCATCTCAAAGGGGGGGGGGGGTTACAGGTGCCAGCCCAGCTTACAGGAATGACCCGAATGGACCAGCAGGAGGGGAACGGGCCCGGCAAATTTATATCAAGATTATCTATTTTTACAGAATATACTGACTCCAGTACCACTGTCCTATGCATCCTCCACTTTTGCAAAGTCATTCAGAGTCGAGCGATAGGCCCTAGAAGAGTTTGCGAAGGAGGGGCAGGGAAATGGGCGGGGCGAAGCCTTGAACGTGTCAACGAAAGAGTAGCATACGGGTGTAATTGATTGGAATGGTCGCGATGGTGAGATGACTGAAGAGCTTGAGGAGCAGAATTACTTTGGTTATGAAGAGTGCTGGAAGTAAGGTCGTAAGAATGTTAGAATTGTCTACATGTGTGGCTTTTCGTGCTGTGGATAGCGAACACAGGTCGCAGAACACATACACACTGAGGTGAGAGACAAGCAAACTGCAAAGACGTAACAACTAGAAAGAAAGGAGCACTATAAATAGAATGTTTCATTACGTATGAGCATATATGTCGAGGTCACACATCTCAGTCCTCCGCATGAAATGGTGCTGAAATGTTGTGTGGTACATGTCGCTATAGAGTCAGGAAAATTCAAGCACCATAGAATGTAAACTCGCAATTCATGAGCATTGAAACAACTCCCAATAACCTTCATTCTACCGAGTCCGATCTGCCAGTGGCCTTCGGGTTTATTTCGTTGCAAACATTTGACTCTCCACCTCCTTAAAAGTCCCTCATCTTCATCCTCAGCATTCCCACCGAAACCGTGCTTCCGACAACCGTATCATAGCTCTGGACCTTCATACTCTGGGTGGAGTGCGAGCCATACTTGGTGGTAGATAGTCCAAATTGATCGCCGGTCGAGGCATCTGAATCTTGTACATGCCCTCCAATCTCGATTCATAAGTCTCATCATCGTCCGCCAGCCTCGACATACTATCGAGCTCCGTTCCTCCCCAGGACTCGATATAGTCCCAGTACTGTCTCCATGTCTCCTCATCAATCCACTCTCCAGTATAGTTACTGGCCATTCTCACATCCTTCAGTGGGCATGCTCCAAAATAGATATCCTCCATATATTGCGCATAAAAACGCAACTCTTTGGGGACCAGAAGATCAAGGCTCTCTAATCTGGGGAATTTGCGGAATTCTCGGCAGTATTTCGTACGCTCGTCCTCGATCTCTCGTGGATCATATATCAGCTCCATCCTCAAATGCTTTACCTCGCTGGCCGGAAGGGCCCAAAGAAAATCAGATGTCAAGTGAATGATGTCGTGATCAAAGTTCGCCCAGACGTAGCACGGTTCGTGAGGATAGATGAAGCTCTTTTGGTAGCTACAGCATTCGCGCGACTCCCGGCACGCTCTCGTGACAGCTGGTGCCGGTGTGGTTGTCCCCCCTCCCCTTGGACTCTTGGTATCGGTTACTACAAGAACCCGCTCTTCTGTTGCGAGGGCCCAAATCTGAGCGCGGAATTCTATAACAAGGCGAGGGAAAGGGTGAAAGGTCGCCATCTTTGCCCAATCTGATTGTTTGATGTGACTAGTCGAGATAAAGTGTAGGTGCGCTGTTCTAGCTCTTGCTGAATCGCAAATTATGTCCAGACAGCGGTTTCTCGTCCGCTAGTCACACTTGGAAAGTTAACTTCCAGAGCTAGGTAAAACCATGGATCGGCGCAGAGATTTACATATCCTTGTCAGACAGAATGACGTCATTTTGACAAGCGTTCCAACAGCTCATTACCTTATGTTCGGTGGTTTATTTGTTGGGCCAAACCTTCAAGAAGCAAGATAGCGTATCCACACAATTCTGGATATGTTAGTCAAGAGATACAACAAATTGAACCTATTCACAAGCTGGGAACATAGAAATCTCATTTGGTGTATCTGTTTGAACTGACACAAGTTCGTCATGGAACGCCGCTCCATCTAAATCTGCTCTGCATTACCACAACGTGATGGCGCGAATTCAGACAGGAAGAGCAGCTTGGATTCGATTACACGTGCTTCCTGCACTGACAGTACCTTTGGGCAGTGCGATTCTGTAAAGGGAAATTGTGGTGATATCCATGCAAATGTCACGACAGATGATTGTCTTGCTTTCCTAAATGTTGACATGACAACATCAAAATGCAAATGTCTATTGCCTAGGCTTCATGAAACAATTTCGCTTTCCCGGGAAGGGTGATGATGAAAGCTATTGGTGGACCCCCTCAATTATCACTTCCTGAATTATCAGATGTTGAATTGATGCAGACTATTTCGAGGTCTCAGCCCAGAGGGAATTGGTACTCGGCATCCAAACGAGATTGATGATGTCGTAAGTCGAAGGCTTCATCAATGAGGTTAAATCAACCGAATGTCAGGGGCGAAAGAAAACAATTTAAGCGAAGTTGGAATATTAAAACAGCAAAACCACAAGAACCTCAAACCTCAGCACGATGCACACGACGCAAACGGGGAGACCTACCATAACTGCCAACTCACCCATCCTATTTGAGATGTGTGAGCAAATTTCACTTGGCTCCCCTCCCCTCTATCAACTCAGCTACCACTTCAAATCTGATTTCTTCAAGACATGTCTTGACTCTTGCCGTCTCACAACTCGCATGCATAGTATGGTAACTCTAAAGGTTTTGTGGACATTAAAATGAGAAGAACTTGCCAGCCCACCCATGAGGACTCAAACAAAACAGTAGGGATATACTTGTATGAATGCAAATGTGGAGGAAGAGAGTATGTTCAAGTATGATCCTCCAGCTGTGGCAAACAAGAAAACACGAGAAAAAGTCTGGGGTATATACACATCGCTCTCTCTGCTTTCTCTTCGAACGAACTCCTCCGTATCCGCTGCTCTCGATATTACGATGCAATGATGCTCCTGCTTTGGTACGGTATGGCCGATTTGCAATCCATTTTGGTCAACTCTTCTCGTGAAGTGACCCAACTAATTATTCAGAAGGAGCGATGCCAATCCGTTGCTAGTTCCTGAATTCGGACTATTCGTGTTGTTCTTCAGCCCTGTTTTAATTGTCAGCCAAAGTCCGAAATTCATTCTTTCCAGATAAATTTCACATCCCTTCCCTCCCTCACACATCATCTCACAGCGAGATTAAGTACTTACAACAATTCCCATAATTCACATTTACATTATAAGACAAATCCGTCTTGAACGCTGCCCCCTTACATAGTTTACTCCCCGCATTCAGATTGTAACTCGCACACGCCCGCGCACAATCCGCCAGCGAGTAAGCCGTCACAGCCAAGATGTCGTTCTTTTGGCCTGGATAATCACGCCCACAGATGACTGTGAAGACGGAGGTTTCTATCAACGTCATGCGCAGTTCGGTGTCGTCGATGTTGGGGCAGTCGAGGGCGAGAATGCCGGATGTTGGGACGCTGAGGATTGACGAGCTGGTACTGCTTCCTGCGGATGCGTCTGAGGATGTGGGTGTTACTGTTGTGGTGACGGTGTTGATTATGGTGCTTGTGAATGTGGTTCCGTTGTTATTGCTGTTCGCGCTGAATGGCCATCAGCATCAATGCAATGAAAGTTAAGTAAAATAAAATAAAATAACCAGCTTCTTCCCAACCCAATTGGCTGAAGTTTCGGAAGCCCAAACCCCCTGCCTAATCCTCAATGACAACAACAATAGCAAGCTAAACTCACCTCTTCGCATTATTTACCGCCATCGTCCCTCCAACACCGCCGCCAATCGCCGCTGCGAGAATGACCAGCAGCAACGCCAGACTCAGAAAGAACGTTGCGGCTCTGAGCCCACATATCGTCCTCTCCCTCCTCTTATCTCCCTCTGACGATCCATAGTAGTACTGAGGAGGAACCGCCTCCTGGGGCTGGTCCGAGTAGAATTTGTCTCCCACGGTGACTTGGTGCTGGCCTGGAGCCGAGACTTCGAGGTCGGAGTGAGGAGAGGGATGGAATACTTCGGGCGAGGAAGACATTACTATGTACTGACCTCTCATGAAAAGAAGGGAAGAAAACAAGGAGGAAAGAAAGCGGAGAGGAGAGGAAGTAAAACAAGCGCGGGAAGTATGGGGAGGGTGTATAACTCGCTCACGCACTCACTCAATCACTCACAAAATGCATCAGGAGGGAAGAGAACGAAGCTCAAACGCACAGGCAGCAGAAGAAAGACCAAAGAGATTTGAAGGGGCGCATTGCTGACTCGACCAGGTTCCGTTCTCTGGTTCATGTTGAACGAAGATCACGCTTATGGAGGCACAGCGCAACACAGCTTTGAGTGACAAGGGATGAGGTGCTCCTTGGCGGGTTTATTTCCAGGCTCTGCGCCCCTGGCTTGGATTTTTGGGGGCTCAAAACACGCCAATTTTGGTGGTTCTACCCGCTGCCAAGAGACCTGGAATTGCATCCTTCTGCGGGGATGGGGCGTAGCTTTCTTCAGCAACACAACGGGCTCACTCCAGGGGCTCCACTGAACAAGCATAGAGCACCAACCATTTCCCCGGTCTGACCAGGGGAGGAATCTCCTTGTTTGTCCCTGAAATGATGTACTTTTGGAAGTGTGAAGGAATTGGTTTGGCCAGTTTGGTGACCGTGTATTAAAGGGGGGTTTTTTCTTTTCCAAATACAAAATAGATGGAAAACCAGAGAAGAATTCCAAGGATCGATTTCAGCACAGGAGAAAGATAGTAGGAGAAGGGACACCTCGCATTGCGTACCAGTAACGTTTCACAAGAAACCAAATCTCAGGTGTCAAGTAAATAATGCCACTGCAGTTTCGATCAATCGCCCTTCTAACTACTGGTTCAGAATCCAACACACCCCAACCAGTCATGAGCAGCCTTGAATCCAATCTGAGCAGAAAATTGCAGCGACCAATTATGTCCAGCATTTGGAACCTCATTCCAACTGTAAGGCTTCGCAGACGGGTACAAAGCACTCGTCTGAGCCAAAATATTACCCGATGGAGTCTTACAATTAGCTGTCTGATTCGATGCCGCTCCCGGATTACAGTACAGCTCATCGAATTCTCCCGTTATGACGAAGAGGGGAGCTGTATAATTTGGAGCTCTTGCAACAGAATAGCCGATAGTAACGATCTCAGCCGCTGTAGTTATATCTCTCGTCTCGAAGTTGAGATAGGCAAGCGCTGAATCGAATGCTCTGGGAGAATAGAAGGAAGATATCGCCATGGCCTCGGAAGAGACTACGAGATAGCCTGTTGACAAACTACCAAAGCGCTTGGGATCCTCCACGTTGGCTGGTGAGAGGAGATTTATCAGAGGCGAGTTCAGTGGGAGGCTGCTGCTGAATCCGGTGAGGATTGTGGCGTCGACGTCGTGTGGATATTTGACATTGAGGTCGTTGCCTGTTACGGAACCAACGCTAAGGCCAATGTACTGCAAACCCATGATTTAGTATCGACCGCTAGCTTTTAGATGGCTACTACCCGTGAGAGAAGATAAGTATAAAAATGGGGAATGTGAACATACAATAACCTTCTTGAAGGCGCGAGCTAAAGTAGAACCAGGTGCTCTGGCAAGTTGTGCTATGGCATGGACAACTTCTACATGTGCTGGGATTTGGACAACTGCGATGGGATTGGGTGTGGATGCAAAAAGGGGTTTCCTACAAAGCTACGAGCAGAGGTGGCACCGAGTACGAGCAATTAAAGTGTATTGGCTCGAGTTGGAACATAGACTTCGGGCTCGCAAAGTGTTGCTGCGATGT
Source organism: Cadophora sp. M221 (assembly GCA_017366145.1). Taxonomy (NCBI): domain Eukaryota; kingdom Fungi; phylum Ascomycota; class Leotiomycetes; order Helotiales; family Ploettnerulaceae; genus Cadophora; species Cadophora sp. M221. The sequence goes on along the minus strand of JAFJYG010000200.1, from coordinate 29,999 downwards.
TGTATGTGCCGTGAATGGAGATATTGAACTTCAAGTCCGCAACAATTTCAGCCGCATCGGGATCAGCAAAAGAAAAGACAGATGGCAAATCAGCGTTCTGGCTTGAAATGGTGACCAGGATGGTGATATCGCGACACCGGGGGCTAGCTGGTTCTACCAGGCAAGAGATCGTAACGGAAATAAGAAAGAACAAGATTCAGGCTAGTGTTTGCGAGAGCTTTCTACAGGTAGCCATTCTGTGGTTTCGTAGAATGTGAAATCGGAAGGTCTTCGGTAGCAGGGAAGTATCATATTATCAAAGAGTGTTGAACTGCTTGCTTGCTTGCTTGGAAAAAGTATCTATGAGAGTTGAGCTCTTAATACATAGAATCCTCCAATCCTTCAAGAACAGTTCTTGAGATTTCTATAATTCATAAGCACATTACAAACACGAAGCGCCTTTTTTTCTTCTCTTGGGAATATTGTAAAGAGCTTTAAACGTCTTGTCATAAATCAGCAGTAGTGAAAGTCGAATTGCTTCATTTCATCAACGCGAAGATGGAGCCCCGTCCCCGTTCCCGCCCTGTACTCTACTGTATCTGGATCAGAGCGGACTTTGACCGTGGTCAAGTTTTGTAATCCCAATTCTGAGACCATATAATGGAAAAGCTTAATCTCTAGCGGTATCGGTAACTAAATCTGACAGCACTTGCAGTTCCTCGGTATAAAAAAGATAAAAGGGAATATGTAATCTTTGTGGCTAATTGAACCGAGGTTCCTGGGTAGCCTGGGTAGGAAAATGGCATTGGCGTAAGATACAATTAGTGCTTTTGGAATGAGTCTGAAAGTCGAGCTTTGAGTTCGTCTATCAAGTTTGCTGGCTGTCTCATTGATAACGAATCAAAAGAAAACTCATTTCCCAACAGCCCTCGCAAAGTCCCTCAAGAACAACCATCTGCTTTCTTCAACCCACCCTTTTGACTTGAAATCATTGGCGTATTTAGGAAAGAAATCAACGACGTTCAATAAAGTTTCGTCGTGTGCCATCACAACGAACACTTCATCTTGAGCATCCGCTTCGATGACCTTGCTAATGGTAGCTGCGGCTTCAACAACATTGTGCGCTACGCCTGAGCCGTCTTCGGGGTTGGCAATCGCGTAGAATGGCTTCATTTTATCTCCGTCACGGTACAGATCGTCGAAGAATGATCCCGGGCAGGGAGTCTTGCTCTTGATATCTAGAGGATTTGGAGAAATCGATTCGGGGATTGGGAGGTAATGAGAGGGTCTGAATTCGCCTCCATGATGGCAAGCATCACCGCCCATGAATATGAAGGAACTGGGATTCGATGTCACTCTTGCGAGTCCACAGATATGTCCTATGGCGTGGCCTGGGCTATCGAGCAGGTAGAAAGACCCGTCGCCGAAATAGTCGAAGGCTTTGAATTTGCCGATCTTGAGCCCTTGGTTGAAGGCTATTTCTCGAAGTTCTCTGCCTTCGTAGTCACTTTCTCGGATGGGAGAATCTTTGTTTGCAGGATACCCTGGCGTGAAAGCGTCTTTGAATCCAGGACCGACGATCAACGCGGTGTGGGAGTCAAATGTTGACGGATCTCCGGTGTGATCCCAGTGCCAATGGCTCCAGATGATGCCTTCAATACTCTTCCCATCAACTCCATTTTCTTCCAGTATTTCTCTGACTCCTTGCTTGACACTTGCTGACCAACCACCCGTCTTGATTCGGTCCACGATTCTAGGGGCGTAGTTCTCGGTGTCCTTCCGCACTCCGAGATCAAATAAGAGAGATCGCTTGGAAGGGTGTTCTATCAAGAAGGAGAATGCTGGGCAAGAGAGATGAGTGAAGCCTTTGATCTGAGGCGTGACAAAAGGTTCAAGAGGTATGCCATCGATTCGAGAGGTGGTATCTATGATCCGGACTTTGACTGTGGTGTCTGACGTTGGAATCTTTAGATCTGGTGCTGGTTGAGCCATGTTGGGTAGATGCGAGAACCTTGGGAAGATTTAACAGCAGGAGGAAGTGGAAATAAACATCAATGAGGGGTATTACAATACCTCCCCGGTTGACTTGCTTACCGACTAACTCCACTGCGAGATTCTCATGGCGAACTTGACGTCACTTGCAATCTAGTCCATTTTCCAACTCCCTGGCTAGGCACGTAGTTCGATTTATGCCAATTGCTTGTGCAGTACCTAGGTAATTGTGAAGTTTTAATTGTTGTTCAACATATTTGCTTCGTATATATGAAATAATGCGAGGGTTGTAGCAGTGCGTCAAAGTGAGGTATGAAAGTACAAGCCCCAACGAGGCTGACAACAAGAAATGCGTCAATGGTGGGGTAATAATGTATCTATTCACGCCTTAAATTACTTAATCCACCCGGCGTTCTCAAAGGAGCACAACCAATCCCACAATAGACAAGCCCGCCCGGGTGCCTTTATTGAATTTAGGCTAGGCGACTCCCGTTAGTCTGCTTGCCCGTTTAGCCCTTAAAGGATCATAAATTTTTGAGATTCTCCTTCCTCTTCTTTGGAGTCATCCCGACACATTTTTCGTACCCTCAAGGGCAGTTGTAGTACTATTCCTTCACCCAGAACCTCACTTATATCATATTCAAGATGGTTGTCAAGGAATACGTGAGCTATAACGATGTAAGGCGCATTACCCCTCCAAGGTCCAAGGCAACGAGCGCAGTACTGACAGCCGTGTCCAGGTCCACAAGCTGTGCCAGGAGGCAGCACCTCGCATTCTGGAAGACTTCAAGCCCCAGCTCATGATCGCTATCGGTGGTGGAGGATATGTGCCTGCCAGAATTCTGCGATCATTCCTCAAGCAGCCAGGCTCGCCCAATATCCCCATCCAAGCCATCGGGCTGTCCCTCTACGAGGCTCTCCCTCCCTCCCACGCCTCTGGCGCCAACACCCCCGGCGACGTCGAGCAACTCGGCACCAAGGTAACGAGGACACAATGGCTGGATCTGACAAGTCTGGGTGAGATGGAGAACTTGGTCGGCAAGCGCATCCTGATCGTAGATGAGGTGGACGATACCAGGACAACCCTGGAGTACGCCGTTAAGGAGTTGGAGAAGGACGTCGAGATTGCCAGACAAAAACTGGGAGGCAAGGGAGAGAAGACTGTCTTCTCGGTCTTCGTTCTACACGTAAGTCTCCTCCTCTCATCACAGCTACCCGGCGGTTGTACCAACCTGTTGCCAAGGACTCGTACTAAAAGCTTGACAGAACAAGAACAAGGACAAGAAAGGCCAACTACCCGAAGATATGCTCAACGACAATAGATACTTGGCGGCTAGGACTGTCCCAGATGTTTGGATTTGCTACCCATGGGAGGCTACTGACATTGATGCTCATGACGAGATGGCGAAGAAGCAACCAGGAAAGTAGACTTTTGCGGATAGCTCATGGACCTAGACCTATATGAAATACATTGGCTATCCTTAGACCTCTGTTTCTTTATGCACAAAGCCAATAATAGTATCGAGTGAAATTTGGTAGAAATACCGTGGTGCTATGTCAAAGTCATACATACAAAGTCTATTAGTGAGGGGTGAAATTCCGCCTATCGCTCTTCGTTATCTTAGCGTCCTCGAAGGCCAACACCCACGCCCTTTCATCATGCATCAGCCGAGGCAGGACCCTGATCTTTGATCGGGATGTACGACATTCGCGCCACATATCACGACCATTTTGTTTGACTACTTCTTTGGGTTGGGATTGCCAATCAAATTCCGAAATCTCACTACAGGCTTATGTAATACCCATTGCTGACTGGGATCGTGTATATATTTTCTCACTTCCCATCTATTCTTACAAACACCTTCAAGTCTTGAATCGTGACCCCTCTCAAACCCCCACTCCAGGACGACTCTTCAACAACAAGAACCAAACAGTCATGGGAGAAGCACCCCTTCCTGAAAAGGAATATATCCTCATTCTCCTCCCGTTTCCTCATGATGCCAAGGTCACCAGTCTCATCGACGGCATCGAACGCAAGCACGATGTGGAAATCGAATATCGCAATATTGCCTTCACAGGCATGTCTGCTCCAGATCTAACATCCATTCCTGAAGGTAACATCCCTCCCACGCTCTCTTCCAAGAATCTTTCTAACAGCCACCAGATTCATGGAAGAAGTCCACCATCCTTGTGACATTCAACTCCCTCCCACCCTCCTTAAAACTCGTCCCAAATCTCAAACTTCTTCATCTCTTCAGCGCAGGAGCAAACCATATCTTCCAAACTCCCATCTGGAAAGACACAGAAATTCCCATCACCAATTCGTCTGGTGTCCACAGCCCTCAAATTGCCGAATGGGTCATGCTCCAAATCCTCTCCCACTCTCACCAAGAGAAGATCCTGCTCCAATGGCAGAAAGAGCACAAATGGGGACAGCACTCAGAACTAAACTTCGTGCAAGATGCTGTTGGCCAGCGCTTGGGTGTTTTCGGATATGGAGCCATTGGACGTCAAAGTACGTAAACGAGTTCCATTATTTCCTACAGTGATCACAGATGTTCAACAATACTTCTGATGTGAGGTGGGTGAAGAGACTAATTGCTGACTGCGTAACCCAAATATCCAGCCGCACGGATCTGTAGCGCGTTAGGCATGGATGTGATAGCCTATACGGCCTCTCCGCGCGATACTCCGGAGAGTAAGAAAGATCGTGGCTACATCGTTCCAGGTACTGGCGACGAAGACGGCCTCATCCCAAGCGCTTGGTACTCCGGGATGGACAAAGCTTCTCTTCATAATTTCCTGAAGCAGGATATTGACATATTACTCATTGCTGTCCCTTTGACGCCTGCAACTACGCATATCCTCGGCGCTGAAGAACTTGCTATTCTTGGCAAGCGCAATGCGTTCATCGTCAACATCGCTCGCGGCGCTATCTTGAAGCAAGATGACTTGATAGCCGCGCTAAAAAAGCCGGTCAAGGAAGGGGGTTTGAAGGGTGCGGCTCTCGATGTCACGGATCCCGAGCCATTGCCCAAGGACAGCGAGTTGTGGGATCTGGAGAATGTGGTTGTGACGCCGCATATTAGCTCACTGGGGACCATGTATATCGACCGCAGCTTTAATATTCTGGAAAGGAATCTGACAAATATCGAGGAGGGGAGGAAGTTGTTGAATGTGGTTAATAGAGGGAAAGGGTATTAGGAATGTGTAAATGTGGGCATGTGCATTGGATGGTAGGATTGGATATATGGGGAGGTTTAGTCTCAAGCTCAGAGGAGATGGTAAAGAAATGGAATATAATCTAGATCCTCAATGATAGAAAACTTCAAACACCAATGTAAAGTAGCTCTTCGTGAAAGTCATGCCCTACATGTAACATAACACTTCTCCAAAAGCTACAATACACCGACCAATCTAGATTGAACATCCGCACAGGCTGGTAGATCATGGCCCCTTACTTTCCAAACTGCCCACGAAAGTCCCAAATGTCGTTGGAGACATCAAGCAGCTACTCGTAAATAATATGACAGGATTTTGGTTCAATTGTTTACGCGCGTAGCTGTCATGGTGGTTGGGATCCAACGGGTTGGGCTCGTTCGGCAGTCCAGCGGCTAAGAAATAAGCGAATTCTGTATGTCCTTGATATAACGAAATAAGCAGATTCTTGTCAATCAAAGTAGGCTAATTACCGTAAGGGTTACTGAGTGTGCAAATATTCGGAAACACGCTAACTTGACCATAAGCAGAAACCAATGACTTGCCACAAACCACGAGCGAGTATCACTAAGGCCATCACACAAGACAATAAACGCATGGAGTTGCAAAATTGTGGGATGGCTGAATTGTTGCCGTTTTTTTCTATGAATTGTTAATTTTTTTCATTCTTTTTGGGGGGAATGTTTGTAGGGGGAGGAGTTGTGGCTTTCTTTTTGTGAGGTCCCACTTTTTTTGCCTGGAGTTTTGTTTGTTTTGTTGACCCGACAAGCGAGGAAGCGACGCCGCGACGCGACTCTGAGCTTCAACGCACTGCAACCACAAGAGCCGCAAGAATCTAGTTCGTAGAACTTCCTTTTTTACCGGAATCACATGGGGAATGGTAGATTTCTTGCTCCAACCTCAACGAGCCGCCTTATGTCCCTGAGCTAAGAAATTAAACCACATTATCCCGAATCTTTATGTTCTCACTTCTCGCGCAGCAACGTCCCAGGTCTGAGTAAAGTCATCAATATATTATGACCAAGCAAGGATGCCAATTTCCAAAGACGCATAAGTTCATTTCGCATTCCATCACGGTCCCGACAACCTACATATCTAGTGAAGTTTGAAAAGCCACACGGTCGCTCTCCAGCTCACCACCATCCTTTCCTCCCTCCATCGCCTCCTCCCACAATAGCTCCCCCATTCTCTTTTCATTCTTCTCACCCCTTCTTTCCGCCAACACGTCTCCCAGTACCAAGACCTGGCGCTTCTTCTGCTTCTTCTCCTCCCGTCGTCCGACTCGGTTGGTATTCAACTTCGGAATCTGCAAACGAATGTCAGCTTATTTACGTATCACAAGCCTGATAGTTAGGGATGGGTGAGATTGACTGAGTATCCGACTAACGTTGAGAGCTTTCTTTGCCTTGTTCTTTGCCTTCTTCTTTTCCTTTTTCGTCCTCTTCTTCTCCTTCTCCTGAGCCACCTCGCCGCCGCCGCCGTCTCGTCCCAAACCCATTCTCTCCACGGCCATCTCCTAATCAATTGTTATATTCAAAATATTCCGTCTCATTCCAATCGGTGTCGCTTGATTGACCGAGGATGCTAACATACCATCTCCGTCATCTTCTCATTCCCCTCCAAAGCAGCACCTTCAGCTGGCTTGAACCTGTAGACGAGGTCCATTTTAGATGGCATTTTGGTGTGGCAGCGATAAATTCTTTGGTGGTGATTTTGGGATGCCTTTGCTTCGTTTGGTGGTGGCGCTGCTGGAGAAGATTGTTGGTGCTAGTCGAGATATTTTGGTTAGCGTAACCTGTGGGAGTTCACCTTTATGCCGGTCTCCCAATGCCTGTAGTTGGGTTAACACAATGTACTGTTTTCTATTCGTGACATTGAATTAGCGGCATTGTCAATATACCGTTTCTCAAAGTCCCATAGGATCCTTACTGTCACATCCACAAATTCCACTTGGATGAAGATGTACAGTCAGGTCTCATGTCTGGAGGAAGTGGATCTTGGTGTACTGTTACTGGTTTCTTCTTTCAACGCTCTCATTCAAGATCTTTGCCTACTTGGCATCGCCAGCTCCCATCATAGAAGAGCGGGGGTACGGTGGTGGTTTGCGGGCGCTTTTCAACCCATGATATTTACTAAGTCCCTTTTCGATGGAAATGTTTCGCAACACAAATTGATGTGGCATTAAATACGTGGAAAGTAGAAGCTTTGAGACGGCTGGAACTGCTTGGATTCGAAAGATACTTTACGAAATGTCAATTAGTCCCTTTCGATGATGTGAATTTGCAATAAAAGTCGTCACTTAATTCGTGTTATTGTCTCTACTCAAGGGGTTAGAATTAAGCGAGCAGCCAGCCTCGGGCGCCAAGAATGACGGACCAGTGATGAAACGGCTGAGCTTGGGCTTGACCTCGACAGAGTGGCATCTTCAAGCTCGAAGCTCCTTCTTAACCTTTCCCACCAACCATTCTTTCACCACACATCACAACCCACAACCATGAGGAGAATAGACGCCCTAATTGTGCTGAGCACACTCTCTACAGCTGCATTTGCAGCAGAATCATCACGCCCTAGAGGCGTCAGTCCAGAATGTACGGTTCCCCATTCCAAAACCCCCCTTCGTCATAAGCCATTGAACTTTTACTAATTGATGTACCGAATAGTTGCGAAGTTCTATAAATCCACAGACTCTTTCAGCTGCATCTCGAACCCCGAAATCAAGCTTTCGCCCTCACAAGTTAACGACGAGTTCTGTGACTGTCCAGATGGATCGGACGAGCCTGGCACCGCTGCCTGCACATATATTTCTGACCTCTCTCCTCCCCAACCCGTCGCTGGGAAGGTAAATACGTCGTTTGCACTTCCGGGGTATTATTGCAAGAATAAGGGGCATATTCCAGGCTATGTGCCGCATATGTATGTCAATGATGGAGTGTGCGACTACGAGCTCTGCTGTGATGGCAGTGATGAGTATGCTGGTGTTGGGGGAGTGAAGTGCGAGGATAAATGCAAGGAGATTGGCAAGGAGTGGAAGAAGGCTGATGATGCGCGGAGGAAGAGTGAGAGGGCGGCACTGAAGAGGAGAGTCGAGCTTGTGAATGAGGCGCAGGCTTTGAGAGCTGGTGTCGAGATTAGCATTGGGCGGCTGGAGGGAGAGATTGCTGCTCAGGAGAAGAAGGCTGCGGCTTTGAAGACGGCGTATGAGGAGATTGAGAGGAGGGAAAGAGGTAGAGTGGTGGGCAGCACTGGGGGGAAGGGCAGCAAGGTTACGATTCTTGCTGGCTTGGCCAAGAATAGGGTCAACGAGTTAAGAGAGACGCTCCTGGGTGTTGTGGCTAAGAGAGATAAATTGAAGGAGAGAGTTGGGGAGTTGGAGACTATCTTGGCTGCATTCAAGGAAGATTACAATCCCAACTTCAACGATGAGGGTGTCAAGCGAGCTGTTAAGGCTTGGGACGACTATGCTGCTCAAAAACTCGCTGCTGGTGAGGCGGATGAGTCTGCCGAGGATAGAGATTTGGCAGAGATTGTCAAGGAGGATTCCGAGACCGAGGGCATCAATTGGGCCGAGTGGGAGACTGAGGAGGAGAGTGATGTTGAAGCTCGTGAGTATTTCCGATTCCAGCCAAAATACCCTCACTAACAACTCAAGTCTACAAATTCGAAGAATACCTCCCAGGCTCAGTCCGCGAGTGGGTCCACCAGAAGCTCATCGATTTCCGCATCATGCTTGTCGAGAACGGTATCCTGGCTGACAACGCCAACTCTGGATCTGAATCCAAGGCAGTTACAGACGCCCGATCTGCATTCCAAAGCGCCAACGACGAAGTCTCAACTAAGTCAGCATCTCTCGGCGACCTGCGTAATGACCTCACCAAAGACTACGGCACCGACGACATCTTCCGCGCCCTCAAAGACAAGTGCGTCTCCAAGGACTCGGGCGAGTATGAGTACGAGCTCTGTTGGATGGGTAGCACCAAGCAGAAGAGCAAGAAGGGTGGTGCGCATACCGGCATGGGCAACTTCGTTCGCTTCGACAAGATGGTCGTCGATGAGGAAGTGAGTGCTGATGGCAAGGGTTTGGGCAAGGGAGAGAGACTGGTGTTGAGATATGAGAATGGCCAAAACTGCTGGAATGGACCAAATAGACAGACGACTGTTGTGCTGGCCTGTGCGGAGACGGACGAGATCTGGAAGATTGTCGAGGAGGAGAAGTGTTTGTATAAGATGGAGGTCGGTACACCGGCTGTTTGCGAGGGGAGAGAGGAGAAGAAAGCTGCTGAAAAGGATGAGTTGTGATTTAGTTGCACTTGTGGGAGCGAATAACAAAATGTAGAATAGTACTGATTTCAATAGCATTGTATCTGTGTGTGATCTAGAAACAATTGCTTTACCTTTCCATCCCATTTGGCTGCTTTTGGTGTGCCTGTAAATGCAAAAGTTTTGTACAAGCATACCATTCCGCCCTGCGCCGTTCAAATGGCATGTGCTTCTCCAAACGCCATAACTCCATGAGAAATTGCCCATAATAACCTAATTCTTCTTGGGTATCGAGTATCCCCTCGTCATAAAATCTCCTGATTTATGCGTTTGAGCACTATAACCCGTGTTGGAGAACAGGCTCTTGAGATTGTCATTCAGGCCCTGTTTTCTTCTCTTATTCCGCTCTGATTGCTCATCTAGAACCTTCGCTGTTAGAGAGGCTGTAGCCGAATTTTTGATGCCCGATGGAACAGGTGCAGTCGTTTGTCCATTCGCTGTCTCCTGTTCGGGCAGCTTCGTCTTCACTGCATCGCTTGTCTTTCCGTTCGAAACTCCATTCGTAGTCTCCTTGATCTCTGCAGAAATCTCTCCCTTCTTCCGCTTCTTACTTCCAGGAGCTTTCTTCAGCGAGTGGGTCAATCCCGTCTCCCTCAGCTTCGCTATTCTCTCAACCAACTTCGCAATATCTTCCTTTGCTAGAGGAACAATAGGTATGATATCTCCCTCCTTGTAAGACTCATTGCATTCCACGCAAACATCACCCTTCACTTCCTTGATGGCCGCTTCGGAGAAGGCATGTCCGCATGGAACCAAGTATACACTTTTCGTAGTCGGGCCAAGCTCTTTACTCGTAACGGGACACACCCACTTCTCATCCTTGCCCTCCTTCAGCACCGTGAATTTGACCTCAACTACATCTCTCAATCCCTTGACTCTGCCTTGCAAGACGTCTTCTTTCTCCTTTAGGATTGAGGCCGGGGTATCTGGGTCTTTGGGGAGGAGCTGCTCGATGATTGCGTCTTTATTATACAGGGTTCCAGCGCAGTCGGATACGATCGGCGTGTTGAGAGGTCGGTTGGACAACGGACACCATGTCCAGGCATGAGTTTGCGCTTCTTGTTGTGTAGCTTTCAGTTCGGTGGTATTGAGTGCGCGGGCAGCATTCTTGACAAGTTCGCGGCGAGTGGGAATCGATCCGCCGTCGTTACCCATGACTGCGATGTGTTGTGACCTGTAAATAAATAGAACCGGTAGAGCAAAGGGTTTAGATTCGGACTTGGATTCGGGCGAGGTGCTGTGTGATGAAAGTTGCGGGAATGGGATGCAAGGCGCAAGAATGAATGCGGCTGATATTTGGATAAGCGTTATCGAGGGACTGGTCCCGATACGCTAAGCCCTTTTGGGTACCGACAAGGCTCCTTCGGCTGGAGCTTGTCACAATACGGGACCGCTTGCTTCAAGAGATGAACTTCTAGACATCAACACGCCCTTCCTCGAGATTCAACTCCCTCCCTTTCGACAAACCAAATAACTTATCTCGAATTACACCAAGACCTACCTACGTACATGTGTACTGGCCAAGATGGCCTGCGTTTAGAGAGAAGAAGAGCAGAGCAAAATGTCGCAGCCAGCCCATGACGCCCTGGCCCGCATCGTGAACGACTTGCGCTCACGGTATGGACAGCCACTTTGGAACTCCAGGTCAGGGGTAGTAGCTAATGGGAATTTCGAACAGAAATAGTGATGAGACAAGAAAGCGTGCTGCGGCAGAGTTGAGAGAGCTGGTAGCTGTCACATACAGAGGTACGTGACGTCGCCTGAAATATGTCTCGCGATACCCAAGCTGACCAGCACCCACGGCAGACCTTCCAAATGAGCGCTTCACAGAGTTTTACAGCGTGGTTAATAGCAGGGTCAACCAACTCATCACACATGCGGGTGACCCAGCGGACAAGATTGGAGGAATACATGCGCTTGATGCGCTGATCGATTTCGACGGCACGGACAATGGCACGAAGACGACACGGTTCACGCAGTCCCTACGGACGGTACTGAGAGGCAAGGATCTCGTTCCTATGCAACCTGCTGCAGCGGCCCTAGGAAAGATATGCAGACCTGGAGGAGCGTTGATCTCAGAGCTGGTCGAGAGTGAGGTCAAGACGGCGCTGGAATGGCTACAGTCTGACCGCGTGGAGGAGCGACGATACAGTGCTGTTCTTGTCTTACGAGAACTGGCACGCAATGCTCCGACACTGATGTATGCTTTCGTGGGGCTCATTTTCGACCAGATATGGGTGGGCTTGAGAGATATTCGACTTCTCATCAGACAGACTGCGTCAGAAGCTATCAGTGCCTGCTTCCAGATCATCAGAGAGAGAGACCAAGCTATGCGACAGACATGGCAGGCTAAGATCTACGACGAAGCCGTCCAGGGCGTCCGACAAGGTTCGCTGGAATACATCCATGGTTCACTTCTAGTGATCAAAGACCTGCTTCAACAAGGAGGTATGTTCATGCATGAACATTACCAGGAGGCTTGCGAGATTGTTTTCCGACACAAAGACCATCGTGATGTCCAGGTACGGAAGACAGTGGTACTTTTGATCCCTGAGCTGGCGAATTACTCTCCAACAGAATTTGCCCAGAGCTATCTTCACAAGTTCATGGTGTTCTTGTCTGGGATGCTGAAGAAGGACAAGGATCGCAATGATGCATTTTTGGCGATTGGCAATATTGCCAATGCAGTCAAGAGTGCTATTGCTCCCTACTTGGATGGAGTCCTGATCTATGTTCGTGAGGGACTAAGTCTGAAATCGTGAGTCTACTACTTTGTTGCCGAAACAGATACTGACAGTATTCAGGAGACGATCTGGCACAGTTGATCCTGTATTCGACTGCATTAGCCGATTAGCCGTTGCAGTTGGCCAGACTTTGAGCAAATATATGGAGGCACTCCTAGACCCCATATTTGCCTGCGAGCTTACTCCAAAACTCACCCAAGCTCTGGTTGATATGGCATTTTACATCCCTCCCGTCAAATCTACGATTCAAGAGCGGCTACTGGATATGTTGAGCAAAGTTCTGTGTGGCGAACCTTTCAAGCCTCTTGGAGCACCCACACCAAACAGAATTGCTGCCGCACCAGTAGTGCCCAAGGACTCCAAAGACCCACTCGCTTATGAGCACCGCCAAACTGAAATCAAACTTGCATTGAACACCTTGGGAAGCTTTGACTTCTCGGGTCACGTTCTGAATGAGTTTGTTCGGGATGTTGCGATCAAGTATGTCGAGGATGACAATGCTGAGATCAGAGAAGCAGCGGCGTTGACTTGTTGCCAACTTTATGTTCGGGACCCAATCGTCAACCAAACGAGTTACCACGCAATCCAGGTGGTTAGCGAGGTTATTGAGAAGTTACTCACGGTTGGAGTAGCTGACCCAGATCCAAATATTCGCAGAACTGTTCTTGCGGCTTTGGACGAGCGATTCGACAGACACCTGGCGAAGGCTGAAAATATCCGAACTTTGTTCTTTGCGCTGAACGACGAGGTATTTGGCATCAGAGAAGTTGCAATCGCCATAATTGGTCGCTTGACACACGTCAATCCCGCCTATGTCATTCCTTCTTTGCGAAAAGTCCTCATTCAGATGCTTACCGAACTTGAGTTTTCGGACGTTGCAAGAAACAAGGAGGAGAGCGCAAAGCTACTCAGTCTGTTGGTTCAGAATTCCCAACGATTGATCAAACCATATGTCGATCCCATGATCACTGTTCTACTTCCCAAGGCTTCGGATGTTAATCCAGCTGTCGCGGGCACAATTCTCAAGGCCATCGGCGATCTTGCAACTGTTGGCGGAGAAGACATGATTCCATACCTAGATCAACTCATGCCGATCATCATCAATGCCTTGCAGGACCAGAGCTCAGTCATGAAACGCGAATCCGCTCTGAGAACCCTAGGACAGCTGGCTAGTAACTCTGGATATGTCATCCAGCCATACATGGACTACCCGCCACTTCTCGAGATCCTTCAAACTATCATCAGATCCGAGCCTCATCGCGGCCCTCTGCGTCAGGAGACTATCAAGTTGATGGGCATTCTCGGAGCTCTGGATCCATATAAACACCAGCAGGTTGAAGAGAAATCACCGGAAACTCAGTTGCGCTTGGAGTCAACTCAAATGACGGATATCTCGCTTATGATGACCGGACTTACACCATCGAACAAGGAATACTTCCCGACTGTTGTGATCAACGCGTTACTTCAGATTTTGAAGGACCAGTCCCTCTCACAACATCATGCATTAGTTGTCGAAGCTATCATGAACATATTCCGCACATTGCAGTTAGAGTGTGTACCCTTCCTCGATAAAGTCATCCCAGCTTTCATTGGTGTCATCCGAAGTGCCTCTCCAACCCGTCTGGAGTCGTACTTCAGCCAACTGAGTATTTTGGTCACGATCGTTCGACAACATATTAGAAATTTCTTGCCAGAGATTGTTGCTGTGCTGCAGGAATACTGGGAAACAAGCCCGACTTTACAGGCCAATATACTTCAGCTCGTGGAAGCCATTTCACGGTCGCTGGAGGGAGAATTCAAGATATATCTCGCTGGAATTTTACCCCTCATGCTGGGTATTCTCCAGAAGGATACTTCCACACGCCGATTACCTTCGGAGAGAGTCCTCCATGCCTTCCTGGTATTCGGTCCCAGCTCCGAGGAGTACATGCATCTCATTGTTCCTGTAGTTGTTGGCGTTTTTGAGAAGGCTCAGCAGCCATCTTTCATTCGCAAGTCAGCTATTGAGACTATCGGCAAGATTTCTAGACAGGTCAATCTCAACGACTTTGCTTCGAAGATCATCCATCCTCTTGCCAGAGTACTAAGTAGCAACGACATAACCTTGAGACTCGCGGCTCTGGATACTTTGTGTGCGTTGATCTTCCAACTCGGCAAGGATTATCTTCACTTTGTGGGAACCATCAACAAAGTTCTCGCCGCGAATCAAATCTCCCATCAAAATTACGAACTTTTGGTCAGCAAGCTTCAGAAGGGAGAAGTGTTGCCACAAGATCTCAATGCGGACGATCGATTCCGCAACTCGGTTGATGAGACCTCTTCGTCAGAGGTGCAGAACAAAAAGCTCGATTCGAATGCTTCTCATCTCAAAGCAGCTTGGGACGCAACTGGAAAATCAACCAAGGAGGATTGGCACGAATGGATGCGTAGATTCAGTGTCACCGTGTTGACCGAATCCCCAAATCAAGCTCTGAGAGCTTGTGCCGCTCTTGCAGCTATCTACCCTCCGCTAGCTCGTGAGCTTTTCAATTCGGCGTTCGTATCTTGCTGGGGAGATCTCTTCGAGCCATATCAAGATGGCCTGATCCAGAACATTGAGACTGCAATTCGCTCGCCTCATGTCACACCAGATCTTCTCGGTATATTGCTCAACCTAGCCGAGTTCATGGAGCATGATGACAAGGCTCTCCCTATCGATATTCGAGTCCTCGGTCGCGAGGCTGGTAGATGTCATGCTTGGGCAAAAGCTTTGCATTACAAGGAACTTGAGTTCCTTCAGGACCAGTCCAGTGGTGCGGTTGAAGCTCTCATTCAGATCAACAACCAGCTGCAGCAATACGATGCTGCTATTGGTATTCTGCGGAAAGCCCAACTCTACAAAGATGGCATCCAGCTGCGCGAGACTTGGTTCGAGAAGCTCGAGCGATGGGAGGAAGCCCTCGAATTCTACCAAAAACGTGAACAAGAATTCCCGGAACAGGCTGACAGCTTCGATGTCATCATGGGAAAGATGAGATGTCTACACGCTTTAGGAGAATGGGACTCGCTCTCTGCTCTTGCTCAAGACAAGTGGCATACTTCTGGTCTTGAAATTCGCCGTGCCGTCGCTCCTCTCGCTACAGCAGCCGCATGGGGTCTCGGACAATGGGATCTGATGGATGACTATTTGAGTGTCATGAAGGCCAATACCCCAGATCGATCATTCTTCGGCGCTATTCTTGCGCTGCACCGCAACCAGTTCCGAGAGACTGCCATGTATGTGCAGAAAGCCAGAGAAGGTCTCGATACCGAGTTGAGTGCACTGGTCAGTGAGTCCTACAACCGAGCCTACACTGTCGTCGTTCGTGTGCAGATGCTGGCAGAGTTGGAAGAGCTGGTGGTGTACAAACAGAGTTCCGGCAATCCTGCAAAGCAAGAGGTCATGCGACAGACCTGGGAGAAGCGACTTCTTGGTTGCCAACGGAACGTCGAGGTTTGGCAGAGAATGTTGAAGCTGCGTGCGCTGGTCATCTCACCCACCGAAAATATGCCAATGATGATCAAGTTCTCGAATCTCTGCAGAAAGTCTGGGCGGATGGGCCTCGCAGAGAAGCATCTGCAAATGCTCCTTGGCAGCGATGAGAGTCTGGATAATTTACTACCGTACGCTCCACAGAACGGGCACAATGGCGACCTAGTCCGAAATGGCGATCGACCGCTGAGAGTTGTTCCACCTCCTGTGCAGTATGCTGTTCTCAAATACCACTGGGCCGCTGGCAAGCAAGACGCTGCCTTAGATGCGCTGAAGAACTTCACTTCAGATCTGGCCGAACGTTTGCAAACAGTCGAAGCCGCTGCTCAGGGAATGAATGGCATCGATATCAACAGCCTCAGCCTCAATGGGGTGCCACCAAACACTGCTATCAATGGTTTCATGGCCAATGGTATGGGCCAGCAAGCTCCCGTCAACCCAGCATTAATATCAAAGCATATTGCCGATCACACAAAATTGCTTGCACGATGCTGTCTCAAGCAGGGAGAATGGCAAGTTGCACAAAAGAAGGGAGATTGGAAGCATGATCGTGTCCACGACATCCTGGCTTCCTACCGTGCTGCCACCCATTACAACCCAACATGGTACAAAGCCTGGCATGCTTGGGCTCTGGCGAACTTTGAAATTGTTCAGGGTCTTGGTCACCGAAGTGAGCGAGATCGCGATTTGGTTGTACCACCAAACGTGCTCGTTGACTACGTTGTGCCTGCCGTCCGTGGCTTCTTCAAGTCCATAGCACTGTCTAAGGGCAGTTCTTTGCAGGACACTCTCCGGCTTCTGACATTGTGGTTTGCTCACGGTGGAAGTCCAGAGGTCAACGCTGCTGTGACTGAGGGATTTGCCTCTGTCAGTGTCGATACCTGGTTGGAGGTTATTCCTCAACTTATTGCCAGAATCAATCAGCCAAACCAACGTGTCCGACAGTCGATCCACAACTTGCTGGCTGATGTTGGTAGAGCTCATCCACAAGCTCTCGTCTACCCCTTGACCGTCGCAATGAAGTCAGCCCCGAATACCAGAAGATCTAGATCAGCGATGCAGATTATGGACAGCATGCGTCAACACAGTGCCAGACTTGTTGAGCAGGCAGATCTTGTCAGTCATGAACTTATTCGTGTTGCAGTCCTGTGGCACGAGCTTTGGCATGAAGGTCTCGAGGAGGCGTCGAGACTTTACTTCGGTGATCATAACATCGAGGGCATGTTTGCCACATTGGCGCCTTTGCATGATATGCTCGACCAAGGACCCGAGACACTCCGTGAGATTTCTTTCGCCCAGACATTTGGTCGCGATCTTCAGGAAGCTCGCGAGTGGTGCTTCACATACAGACAATCTGGGGACGTGGGCGACATCAACCAAGCCTGGGATCTCTATTATCAAGTGTTCAGAAGAATTGCACGCCAATTGCCGCAACTCAATAACTTGGAGTTGGCTTATGTCTCGCCTAAGCTTCTCAGCGCCCGAGATCTTGACCTAGCTGTTCCAGGAACATACATGAGTGGCAAGCCGATCACTAGAATCATCCAGTTTGATACCACATTCACCGTCATTTCATCGAAGCAACGTCCTCGAAAACTCAGTCTTCAAGGCAGTGACGGTGTTGCGTATGCTTTCGTTCTCAAGGGCCATGAGGATATCCGTCAAGATGAACGTGTTATGCAATTGTTTGGTCTTTGCAACACTCTGATGGTAAACGATACCGAGTCTTACAAACGACATCTGAACATTCAAAGATATCCGGCAATCCCTCTGTCACAGAACTCTGGTCTTCTTGGTTGGGTACCAAATAGTGATACCCTTCACATGCTTATTCGCGAGTACAGAGAGAGTCGCAAGATCCTTCTCAATATCGAGCATCGCATTATGCTTCAGATGGCTCCTGATTACGACAATCTCACTCTCATGCAGAAGGTTGAGGTGTTTGGCTACGCTCTCGACAATACCACCGGCCAAGATCTCTACAGAGTGCTCTGGTTGAAGAGTAAGAGCTCCGAATCATGGCTAGAGCGCCGAACAAACTACACCCGATCCCTCGGTGTCATGTCCATGGTTGGATATATCCTCGGTCTCGGTGATAGACATCCTTCCAACTTGATGCTTGACAGAATTACTGGCAAGATCATTCACATCGATTTCGGCGATTGTTTCGAAGTTGCCATGCATCGTGAGAAGTATCCTGAGCGTGTACCTTTCCGTCTCACGAGAATGTTGACATACGCCATGGAAGTCAGCAACATCGAGGGTAGTTTCAGAATCACTTGTGAGAACGTCATGCGAGTTCTGCGTGACAACAAGGAGTCTTTGATGGCTGTGCTTGAAGCTGTAAGTATACCCACTCCATTCAATCGTATTTACTAACGGAATAGTTTATCCACGACCCGCTTCTGAACTGGCGTCTCACAGGCGATACATCCCCAGCAGGACCGAACTTCCCCTCTCAGCGCCGAGATTCGCTAATGGCCGCCAACAACCGTCGTCCTTCAATGATGGAAGCCGGCATGCCACCCTCGGCACTCATGGCTCAAGATCCAACAGCAGCTCCAGGCGGCCCTCCAGCCTCTCGTCCTCGCGCCAGAACAAATTCTACGTCTCAAGGCCTTGTCAACAACGAGGGCGTCGACGTCCAGGAGACGCAGAACGAGCGCGCCATGCAGGTTCTGAACAGAGTCAAGGAGAAGCTCACCGGTCGCGACTTCAAGTCCGACGAGGAGTTAACATATATCCTACAAGTAGACAAGCTTCTTATCGAGGCTACGAAGTTGGAGAATCTCTGCCAACATTATATTGGATGGTGCAGTTTCTGGTAGAGAGAGAGAAGGATGCGGAATAGAGTACGCGGAGCCTTTCATAGGTCAGACTTTCACGAGGGTATCTAGGAGTTGGCGTTCATGAGCGAGCGAGTGAGGCTCCTTGCCTGCTTGAAGGTTCATATGGTTGGCGTCTCTTACTTGACCTTATTCTTTTTTTGAGCAAGCCTTCTGCCTTGCATGCATATGCGACAGCTGGATGGAGGACTGGATGGGCATGGGTGGATGAGCATGGGTGTTTTTATTGTAATAATTTTGTATATGTAGGGATGAGGCCGGTGATGGCGTTCATGGAATTTACACAATCGTGATGATATATTGAGCCCTGAATGGGATGTTGAAAGTGAGATTATGTAGATCGGTCTTGAGGTGTTGGTCCGAAGAAAATAACGAAGAATGGCGTTGCATCAAAATTACTCATATGGTGTGTTCCTCTTTTTCGAGTAGTGCTACTTTTTGTGACAACTTTAGTTCCGATTTGATGGTCCTTCGTGTGCACTACGTGTGCACTACCGTATATCATGCTCGCTTAAGCTGATTCGTGATGATTCCCAATTGAGAGAATAGCCTTTGTGTGGCGTAAGAAGGCGTTTCTAGACTAGACATGATGGTTGTTCAGCTGAGGCTGAGAAGCTTCGTGCAATTATGTCACAGAGCCCCCGTGCAGATAAATATACTGCAGCCTGGTCCCCGACAGATGTATCAATTTGATGCCCAAGAAAACTAAATCTCAATATGGCAGATAGCCCAGAGTGGTTTGAAGGGGTGGAAGACAGTAAGTCAATTGAACAAGCTAGCTTGCATCACAGGTTCATTGGTTCAGCAAGTTCTAATTCATGAGCAGGCCCACGCACCCCGTCTGATGTGCCAGAGATTGCAGTGCACAATATACCAACCGAGTCTAACTCCTCAGGCATTGCAGAAAGGGATTTTGCTTTGAACTTCGAGGACGGTCTGATACCTGTTGAAGATGGCGACAGTCGCGCTCCAGTGGCGCCCCGGACCGTTCACTTCGAGCCAAACCTCAATGACGAGGAAAGCCCAATTGAGAAGAATTTACGGAGACTCCTTGAGCCACCGACTTTCCACAAATTCGCCATGCCTCCCGATCCCGAGTCGTTGGCAGCTCGGCCGTGGATGGCGAGGCTTATTAGCACGGAAGAAACAGAAGCGGAAAAGACCCAGGCGGCGAGCGAGCTAAAGCATTCCATGTTCAGCACTCCAAGCGCCGCGCAGAAAATTCCTAAAGCATTGGCCCAAGACAAAAAAGATGTAAGAGCTTCGTCCAAGGTAACTTGGCTGCCGGCCCCCAACCAGGGCCAACTGCAGGGTCATCAAGGCGTGGAGGAGGCTTTTGTAGCGTATCAACCTAGTGTTAAGTGCACGTTTGGTTTGATGAAAGACGGCTTCCACAGTGAGCCATCTCTGTCTTTCGTCACGGAGGAATTTGAAGTTATGGAGGAATCTGATGACGAGTATTTCCCTCGACGCTTGGCGCTGCAGGCGGAGATATCTACGGGGCTTGTGTTTCTGTGAGTGACTCAAAAATGATATATTCATTTGATTCGCTTTACTATAAAAAGAGAAATAACTTTTGAGATAGGGTGATTACCAATTGGCAGGCTTGGTTCCTTCCCCATCTGCTTGAGGCCATTCCATCTTTTCCAGTCGATACTGTTCTGCATCTGCACCGAACCAGTGCAACGACTATGCTTCCGTTGGTGGATGTCGAGAGTGGAGGTGAGACAGGAGTATATCCTCGATTAGCTAGAGTGTTTCTAATTGCTTGAAGAAATATCATGTGTCATGGAACATGTCGACGTTGGGACGGAGGGTCAAGGTTTTAACGTCGGAACCACTAAAGCCCAATGTTTACCATTAGGTATAATACCTCAGACCCCGATACAAGGACATGAAGACAGATTTTAAAAACGAGTGTAACTGACTTACTCCAGTTGTCTGGACCTCAGCCATGAATGGTTTAAGCACAGCCAACAACCGACCACTCGCAGTCGTCATCAGCGTATCTACCGGAAACATAAGCTCAAAGATATCAAAACACTACTTGCAACAACAGCAAGAACGATGGAATCGCCTGAGCAACAATCAGATATGGATATACCTGGATCTCTACTTCCTCTTCACGCGGTGGGATCGGATCTGGGGTGCGATGAAGCAGAACCTGAACGCGCGAATCGAGGAGATCCACAGCCGCAGAAATACAATCTCGATCATTGAACATACCCGACAGCTGCACACGGATAATAATGATATGATTAGTCTCAGAGAGCATTTGAGGATCCATCAAGCGTCTCTGGATGTGGTGATGAAGCGGGCTCAGGATTGGCCTGAGCCGAGTGGTCCAAGAGCTGGTCATAGTCTGCTCACTCGATTGGATGATGCCTTTCGGCTGTTGAATTACTACGATGTGACGGCCTCTACTCTATTAGAGCAGCAGGGAAATTTGCTCAGTCTTGTGAGTATCCCAATCCCGAATACGACACAGCGTGCCTTCTTCCAGACTGACACAATCGAAAGACATTCAATCTTGAGACTGCAATCCAAGGGCAAGCAGTTGCTCGTCTCAATGCACTAGCATTTGTTTTCCTCCCATTGAGCTTCGTAGCAGTGAGTTATTTTGTGTCCTATATATTCAATTACATGCCACTGAACTGCTTTTAGACAGTCTTCGGAATCACAACATTTACAGCACCTGCCAGATGGTACCCAGTCGCTGCAGCCCCTGTATTAATGGCCACAGTAGCCATAGCCTGGATAGCCAACAAGATCTTCGCCTCAGAAGCATCTCCAAAATCTCACAAATCCGCACTCCAGGACCTCGAGACATCAACAACAGATGCCACTCTGCCAACTAAAACTCCATCACGGAGTCTCACCACATGGAGAGGTTTGCGAGGAAGGAAGAAAAGTTTCACCCAGCTATTCTCCCCATCCGACTCTGCTGCCCATCTTGCACAACCAAGCTTAAGTCTGAACGACCCATCGCGCATCTCGAAACCAGTCAGGAGCGCAACATTGGACTCACTTGAAGTAGCTGGCTTTGCTCCCCCGAGATCAACAGCACCTTTTATCTTACGCTCTTTCACGAACCATGGAGAACCTGTATCAAATCGTATGGAAGTCCCCTCTTCGAATATCGCTCGGATTCGACCTGATGCACCTGCACAATTTCACAGGCCCCAGGCTGGAGCACTGCCATATCCAGTAACCCCAGAACAAGATGTAGCAGTGCCATATCGCACAGGACAGGCAGGAAACCAACCGCCAGTGCCACCAGCACTACCCGAGGATTCGCGCCTTCTAGCGATTAGCCTTACTGAACGTATTCTCCAACTAGGCCGAGAACTAGACTCCTCCAATGGCCGTGTGCTCGCCGAAGGAGACGGAACTAGTACGGCAGAGATCACAGGATACCAGCAACCGGCTGCTGCGCCTGAAGCTACAATAAACGTGCATAATGAGTCTCCTCTAGATCAGTTAGTATCCAGTCTCACGACATCCGCGGCGGCTGGAACAGAGCAACAACCCCCTGAAAGAAACGATACGCTGCCAATTATAGCGGAAGAGAACGAGGAGTCGGTAACTTCTACATGAGGGGAGAGATAGTCTGAGAGACTAGGCAGACTATACTTGTATATTATACATGTGAGCAGGTAGCCTGAATGTCACGATTTAGGAAATATTCCAAACTGTTTACAGACAACACTTCGACTTACAACATTTTCCACTGTTAAGCAAACCTGTATGTAATACAATACAAATACAAAGTTCCAAAAGATCTGTGCCAAAGCCATGATGGAAAACCTTCTTATTCGGACACTTATCTACTGATACCTACCTCGTGCATCAAGTCTTAAGTCACATAATTAACGTCAACATTCACAACAAGGTACCTAAAGTCGGCATCCAATCTTCGTTCCTTCAACAGTAATTTCCCACTTAATCACATCAATATCCGCATCCCCACCTGATTATCTCTACTAGGTACCTACTGTACCAGCCTCATATCACTCCCCTTAAAAAAATTCCAACTTAGGAGGAAAAGAAAAAGAAGGAAAAAAGCATGACATCCAGAAACTTCGCTTAAATTTTCAATGTCCACCTCACTCCACCGGAAAAGTAATCCACTAAGCCCCACCCACACACAAATCCTACCTGTGCCCGGGCCATCTACCTAAACGAGAGTTTTGAGGCCAGAAGGTGGTGATGTTAAAAAAAAAAGCCCTGGGGGAGGGAATCTTCGGGATGGAAAAACTCAAAATAGGGGCCAAAAATTAAAAAATAAAAAGATAAAGAAAATAAATCTCCGCTACGGGGAATCGAACCCCGGTCTCCGCCGTACTTCTGACAATATAAATTGTCACTGAAAAGGCAGTATGCTGACCGTTACACCATAGCGGACGAGTAGAAGTGTTTTTCTGACTGATTGACATCTGACTCCCTTATTTATTCTCAGGTACCGCCAACAATTTACCCGGTTTTAACTGGGTCTGCCAGTTATTCGACATGAGCTCCGAAATTGAGCCTGCCGAGTGGAACCTAACCTAAATCGCCGATTTCGCCTCAACCCACAACGGAACACCAGCCCCAGTCCCAAGAGGTTAGTAAACCGCATCATTCATTACCAGTGACTTTCCTACCTGGCTGAGGCTATAGAAATTGCAATTGTTAATTTAAATTCCCACGATGAAATAATTGTTTGGAAAATAAAGCCTTACATTGCCGAGAAAATCTCCCTCGTCCCTTGGCCGGAACAAAAGATCGATCTGCTTTGCTCCTCAAACCCAATCCTGATCCTCCTTTTCCGAATTTACGAGGACCGCTTGTACAGTACGCCAGCTTCCATGCTACAACAAACACACCAATTGAAATCAGCTTCCTTCCTTCATCTGTTCTGCTTATTTCTAAGTGATGTCAGTCCGATTTATGAGGTCACCATCACCCTCAGCGTGTCAGTGCTCCTATCTGCCTGCCAAGCGTGCCTTGCGTGTATAATATCTTGGATCCTTAATCCTTATGGAATCTGGGACTAAAGAATGAGAGTCGCGGATATATGCCCACGTAGCCATGGGCGAGTTCTGAAAGTTCCGCCGATAGGGCAATGAGTGTTTGGTAGCAACACCCACCCCATTTCAACACGACAGTAGTTGAGCTTCTTGAGATTCGAATCCTCGTCGTCCATTCATTGACAACCACTTTAACAGTCTCAACTGACCCGGGGTAATTCGAGATTCCAAGATCTGGTATTTAGGCACTTCTGGGAGGCACCAATTGATACCTGAAGCTTGCTTCTGGCTTGGCCTCTGCAGTTGCTGGTACGTACCTGACAAGGTGAGTCTGATTTTCGCTTCACATGACCATTTTGAAATAGATCCCTGATAACTGATAGATGATGGAGTGAGTGGTTTCAATTCATTTGTATTATTTTTCATTTCTTTTTTCAACTTCTTTACACTAGGCTCAAATGATTCCCATCACGAGCTCTTTCTTCCCCTGTCTGCCCCTATCTGTCCTAATATATACTTCCACTCCTCCTGCCCTGTCCCATAGCTATTCATTCAAAACCAGAGAGCCACCCGCTCACAACATCCGGTGCCACAAGCACAGGCCAGCTGAACCCAGCACATCTCCTTTATCCCATCCAACAGTACATGCTGCATGTATGATACACATTCCTGCTCTACCCCCAAATGGAAAAAAAACCCCATTCCTCAAATGAACATCCCCACTTAGAAAGAAGAGAAAAGAACCGTTCCCATACCGACAGAGAAAGAGGAGAGACATAAACACATCCATCAGTCCGTATCTACTTTGAATTAACCCCATGAGCAAGAACGCACAAAACATCCATCCCACAAACAACGAAAAGAAAGAACACACACAGATAAGTAGTCTCACACGAACAGAGAACGCCAAGAATACCCTTTCCATTCTTTTTTGTAAAGCCGCCACGAGGCAAAATGTGTACATCTCCATACCGAACACAACATTTCGAAAAAAGTAAAAGCGAACAAAACAAGCAGGACATCATGTAAACATTATCTTCTTGGCCCGGTTGCTTTTGACAAGCAAAGGAGAGCAGTACAATACAATACAATCCATGCAGTGCACGCATGCAAGCATAAAAGAGAAAATAAATGACAAGGGTATATGCGTCATGTAAAGAAATTTGCCTCTCAAGACAAGGCAGAAACAGTGAAGAGTAAGTATGCTTAGAACATGCCACCCTCGATAGGGCGGGGAGGACTACCTGAGCCTGCTGGGAATGTGCCTGGCATGGCTGGGCTAGGTGCTGCATTTGCAGCTTGTCGGGCTCGAGCGTTAAGGTTTCCACCTTCGCTGGAGCTCTTGCGAAGCTTTCCTCGGACCTTTGGCTTGGAATCGCCTTCATCTGCCGAGAAAGTGGACATTTCTTCTGTGGATTGCGTGGCGGCCGGCATCGAGTGGATCTCATCGTCGTCTCTTCGGCCCATGAAGCCGCCGAACATTGTCCGTGTTTGGCGACGCTTGGGGTTCACAGGAGGAATCGGTGGGGCGTTGATCTCAGTGCCGTTGGCAAGGGAAGATCCTGGGGGAAGATTGACTGTGGTAATTCTCGAGGTGGATGAGATGAACTTGGGTTCCGAAATATCGGACTTGTTGATGGACTTCTTGCGCATCGAGGGAGCTCCAGGTAGCGAACCTCCTTGCCCGGTAGGTGTGTTAGTTCCAGAGCCAGCTGGCGATGGCTGTACCAATGCCGGAGTTGGGTTGACCACGAATGGAGCAGTAGGAGAAGGTCTTGGTGCTGAACCAATTTCGATACCCTCATTACCAGTCTGGAGATTTGGCAATTTCTCGAAGTATCCTGCAGGTGTCGATTTGCTGTTGCTTCGAGACCGGTTGGAACCCATCATTGGTGAGGGAATTGGAGATGGTGATGCTGGCAGACCCATTCCAGGAGGACCAGGGGATCTTGGCATGAGACGTGTTGGGCGCTCCTCATATCCTAGACTTGTACTTGAGGTTCCCTCAGCCATGGCCTTGGCTAGGTCGTCTCTGTACGCACCAGTACGACTCTTCGAACGACCACCGGACGTGTCAGATCCCGATCGATCTCGAGAGGCATTCGAAGGAGGTCGTGACCCAGAACGGTTCGTCCCATTGCTGTCTTTGCTCTCCTGACTACTACTGCCATTTCGATGAGTATATGTCACTGGGGGCGGCTTCCTTTCTCGGCTTGGGGTCCGATGACGAGGTCGCATATTGGGAGGGGCCCTCTCGCTCTGGTCCTGATTGCGGTAGAAGTTCTCCCTTCGTGGGCTTTCCATGCGGTTGTCCATACGGTTGTCAATTCTGTTGTCCATTCTGTTGTTCATTCGGTTGTCCATCCGATTGTCCACCCGGTGATCCATTCGTTGGTCCATCCGGTAGTTGTCCATCCGAGAGTGATCACGAGAATTGTCAACCCAGGAGTTATCCATACGCTGATTGGTCATTCTCGGTCTCTCCCTCTCTTTTCGTTGAACGGGCCACTCCTGCTCGCTCTCAGAACCGAATCTTTGCTGGTGCCTATTCGCAACATCGCGTTCTCGGTCCCGTTGAGCTGCTCTACGTGCCTCTCGGAAATTTCTGGTCTGGGGAGGTGTCGCCTCTGGTGCACGAACCGGCTCCCTCTCCTCTTCCTCCTGATTCCAGGGACTGTCCTCAAACCTTGACTTTCCGGGCGATGGAGATCCACTCGTGATGGTTGCATTCCCAATACCCAACATCTTCATGGCCTTCGATGGTGGAGCTTCCTTTGGCCTCCCTACCAAAGATCCTCTGCTGGTCTTAGTCTTCAGAAGCCCTAGTGCATTATTCTTGACCTGATGAGCATCTTTTGGCCAGTCGGCTGGGTGGGGTGGAAGTGGGCTCGTAGCCCTGCTGTCACTCTCAACCATGCTCTTCATTTTCTCTTGAACCTTACGTCTTCGAGAAGCAAGCTCCTCCTGGAAGGCTTGGTGCTCTTTCTGGGTTTCGGTACTGCCCTCTCGAATATGCCTGCTCTCAATTTCTCTCTCCCAAGATGCATTTCGAGGCTCATTTACCGAAGTATCAATATTTGGTGAACGAACCGATAGAGGCGGTGGTTGAGATGTACCTCCATTCATTAAATTTGCAGAACTGTCCTCTCCATAGTTGCTCTCCTGATCCCAGTCATTATCCCAAGGAGTGCTCTTGGTGCTGTATTCATTTTGCGGCATCGATTCGTGAGCGTCAGTCGGGAAGCGAGAAGCGAAGTGAGCAGATGGAACCCCTCCGTAAACCGATGAGGTGTTGCTGTCAGACCTCAAATGTTGGCGAATACTACCCAGCCCAGGGCCTAGTGTAGGTGAATCGGCAGGTGGCTGTGCAGACTTCGCAGAAGTCGGCTGTAAGCTCATGTTGGAAATATCAGGACTGGCAACTGCTGGACTTATATCTGGCTGTAAGCGATGTGCTGGATGTTGTGACTCGTCTGGTCGGTCAACCTGAATTCGTTGGTCCGGGCGGTAAAGGTGGGATAGATCGAGGGGCTTTGGGTGATTCCTGAATCTGTTCTGTTCCGGACCAGGGTCGTTAGGTGAAGCGGAGGATGCACTATCAGGAGAAGCGAGGAAAGTACCAGAAGACATTGCCTGGGATTCTGGGACGGTGATGTTGCTCATTGGTGCTTCTGGCATACGATCATGGGGTAAGAATGTTCTCTGTGCCGAGGAGTTTGATCTTGACCTATTTGAACCATAGGTAGAATTGGATTCAGCACGATTGCGGTTTAACACTGGTTGCTGTTGCGGGTTTCGAGGGACGAATGCCCGTGGCGGTGAATTTCTCCTTGCAGGTGGTGTCTCTCGATCCTGCTGCATCTGAAGTTGTCTCTGGGAGTACTTGTTCTCATCATATGGAGCTGGCTTCGCGAAAGCACCCAAAGCTGTAGCCTTTCCTCTGTCGTTTGGTTGCACGGGTAAGATTCCATGCTCGTCGTACTCGCTCATTGGAGGGCTGAGAGGAGGAGAGGCCATGCCGAACGGTTTCGAGGCTGCATTGCTGTTCTTCCGAACACCAAAGTCAAACGTGCCCATTCCGGTACCAGTAGGTGGCGGGCTTGCTGCTCGCAAATTTGGCATGCTTTGTTTTCCGGCGATTTGGCGATCCCATCTATCACCAGGTGTTGGGCCATATGTAGGAGATAGTCCCCCGGGTGGAGGCGTATTTGTTCCAAGAGTCCGCTGCCTAGTTAAAGTATCAATTCTGCTCATGGCCGAGAATTGCTGCTCGTGGAGATGATTGTCAAGTCCCGTCTCGTACAGTCGTCGAGTCTTCGTCCCTGATCTTTCCAGAGCTCCATTGGCGCCTGGGATGTTGGGTGTAACTGGAGTGTGTCCTCCGTTGAGAGATGGCGTTCGTTGGGAGGTAAAGGAAGTCGCAGCTGTCGAGCTCCGAGTTATCGAAGGCCCGCCAGAAGAAGTGGTGGAAGATGTTTCTCTGTTTCGATTGTATCCCGAAAGCGGTGGTGAGCTGGGTCGCGATGACTGAGCCTCTTCTTCCCGTTGACGATCCTGTTCCTTCTGCTCCCTCTCCCGTTCCCGGATTTTCTGGAAAGCCGATTGACTGACATCGTTGTCATATAGAGCTCTGTTTCCCATCATTATCTTTTGTCGACCACCAAACAAATTATTCCCTTCCCCAGGCTTCGCTCGATTCATTATGCTGCCGTGTGTCGAATCATCGTCGGTTCCGTAGCCTTCTGAACCAGCAAAAGAGTCGGAACGGCCAAATGCAAATGGAGGTCGGATTGAGCCATTGATTGATGAAACCTCTGCAATATCCGACAGACCCTGCGTCGAGAAACCAAAGTCGTTTAACCTCGATTGCCGTTTTGGAAACAGAACACTGTCGTCACTTGCCTTTCCAATCTTCGATTTCGGATCGTCCTGTTCTCGAAGCATGGAAAATCGAGCTGACAGTCCGCTCATCAGTAAACTCGTTCGAAAGTCGTCCGAGGATGGTAACGCCGTTGAGAGATCGATCTCTGGCTTTGGCTCTGGTTCCTGTACTTTCTTTCCTAACCTGAATGTCTTCGAAGATTTAGGTACTGCCGGTGGTGCATCTGAATCTGTCGAGGCCCTAACCACTCCATCTGGGGCTTCTTTGGCCTTCTTCTTTGTGCGGAATCGATTCATTGTGATTAGTTGTACGTATTACCGCCGTCTGGAAATGATTAGCCCTGAAGTCTGGCAGTGTATTGCAGCTTCAAAGGAGGACTGACAACGAGTGTTGTGGGTGAGCACGCTCACGAATCGGATCTGAGCTTCTCCAGCTTGTAGATGTACGTACGTACGAGACTTTCGTGAAGCAAATTCGAATCAAAATGAAGGGATGACAAGCCTGTAGCGTGGAGGGGCGGAGAGAGAACCTATTCCGGGGTACAAGCATCAGCCCTGAAGATATAAAAATAAGACGAAAAGTGCGGATTCTTGGGATTAGACACGGGCTGGGTGGTAGGGTTTATCCCAATCCGCGTCTAAACAACGGCACGTACTATGGCAACGATCGGTTTCGAAATATTGCGGAAGAGGCAATCGATAATCAACGATTGAAATGCAATGGCAGACTTCGCGTAGGGGTAAACGGGTGTTGTGCTTCAGAGTTGGGAGCGATTGTCACGGGCTCGTTTCGGTATCCTTGGAGTCAGGTTGCCGTGGCTGAGTACATATATTGAGGTGCAGAAGGTTTGTCCGAAGTTCGAAGCTCCCGCCAGGTTTCTCCCTCCTCGGTAGCCGTTAGAAGCAGATGTATGGATGGATAGCTGCAATGAACGAAGGTTCGATTCCTCGCACGTCGTTGGAAGAGGATGTAATTAGAATAGGAGTGAGAGGATCGGTACGGCGCGTCGACGCAGCCCTGGACGGATGGATGCAGAAGTAGCTGAGTGAAGATTGCTTGCTCGGAGATTCGTGTGACAATGCATGAATGGGTTGCTGGAAAAGCTGGTTGCAGAGGCCGCGGAGAGGTATGTTCGACGGATGGCACAGGTTCCTGATCTTCGTTCGCACAGAGGACTCGGAGGTTCTGATGTTTCGACTCCACGAAAGATGTTTACTCTGGCACTGCTTTCTGCTCTGCGGGATGGCGTCGAGTTGAGTCGAGTCGAGGGTAGGAGAGGAAGGTGTGGGTGGACGAGGGTGTGCGTTGCAGGTGCAGGTGCAGGCAGGCAGGAGAAAAACGAAGGAGAACAATGCGATGCAATGCAATGCAGTGCACGAAGGAAAGGAAGCCCTGAAGCTGGAGAGGAGGGCAGGGAGGGTGGTGAGTGGAGGACGAGGAACAGGAGGATTGATGGGACAGGATTGGCTGGGGGAGGTCAACGGGGCATGGGGTGGGTGC
>JAFJYG010000199.1:0-68253 GCA_017366145.1 Cadophora sp. M221 | reverse complement strand
GGTGGTGGGGGGTATAGGAGGGAGAAGGAGAGGGAACGGGAGCGTGAGAGGGAGAAGGATGGTGGGAGGGATAGACATAGAGAGTATAGACGGTAGTGGAGGATTACAGTATAGGTGGGTGAGATGGAGATATTCATGTCCTTACTGGTATGTATGTATGTGTACTTAGTTGCAGCGTAGTGCACGCGCAGCTTGACCTTTCGAATACCTCGGAACGCAATTTTTCTCAAGGTTCTAGACCGGAAAGTAATATTTCGGTAATTTGACTTTGAGATGCTCCTGAAAGTCGAGTATGGAATATCTATTAAATACGGACATGAGTGAGATTTCGGGGATCGTTCTTATTTTTCTATAGATCTGTCTAATTGAAATAAACTTCTAGCTTCTACTTACTACCTGGAGTGGATTCATGTGATATGATATGAGGTTGAGTCGTATTCCTCGTATCCTACCTCACCTTACCTTACTTACTTACGTGAGACACTCACTTACCTCGTGGGCGCTGAAACTATATAAGTGAGATACGAATACTGGGGGGACTCTCTTTTCTCGGCTGACTTTGAAAGTTGTTGACTAGCACAAGTACGTAACTAACTGCGAATTGAACTCAACCTAACCCAACCCAACTAGCTACCTAACTACCTAAGTCTGAGTATCTCACTCACTCACTTGAATTTTCTATAAGTGTATGTATAAAAATACGCTGCGCTGTACGCATTAAGGTACTGTAGTCAAAAAATCCAACCCCCGAATCCAAATCCCGTATCATCCGAACCCGAGACTTTCATGCACACATGCACACACATGCACGCTTGTATGCACCTAATCGCATTGGATGGACTGGATTGTACGGGAAATACGAGGGGACAGGAATGAACACGGAAACGAAAGCGAAAGCGAGGAGGGTGCGATTTGCAACAAAACCTTTTTTTTCTTGCGGTTTTTGAGGTGGGAAAGAGGGGAGAGAGGGATGGGGAGATTGGGATTGGTTGGTTGGTTGGTTGGTTGGTAGGTATTTACTGCCAAGGTAAGGTAGAGATGAGGGGGAGGGATGAGGGGATGGCATGGGATGGGAGGGATTGATTGTGGTGGATTTTTGAGCGGGGATGGAGTACAGTAGATAAGGGAGAGAGGGGATTTTGATGCGGATGTGGATATTTTTGAGGTTTTAGTAGATATTTGACGGATAGTAGTAGGGCATTTGTGAATGGAATAGTTTGTTTGGAGTGATTAGAGGCTGGTGTACCTAGATTGTACGTACTTTTTCTTAAATAGTTGAGAACGAGAAAGAAGGAGGAGCGGAAGTGGGCAGGCATATTGGAAGTATTAGCACGATGCATAGGTAGGTAGATGTACAGGGAAAGCAACTTCCAAGTACTTTTGTACGTTTCCTTTTTTCTTTTTCTTTCTGTCTAAGATCATTTACATATGTATTTCAAGTAATAGAGGAATAATCTGAGCTTTAAATTCGGTTTTCTTTAAAAAGTCAACATCACGTGCCTCGCCCCCTTTTACCCCTCGCGTCTCTCCAGCCACCCCCACCTTCTGGCTTAAGCGCGGGGAAACATCGACATCATCGTCCTCGAATTCGAAGTTGACATGTCTCTCTACAAGTCACAACAACTAATCATTATCTCCTTCCAACCAATTGGCTCGGTTTAAGCCATCAAATTCAAACAAGAAGTGTTCCAGCAAAAGCACCCCTCTTCCCCATCTGTCCCTCGCTAAACCACCAAAATGTCCATCAAAGCCCTCCTAGAAAAACACAGACCAGACCTAGCACCCTACGAAGATTTGTACAAGAACCTCCACCAGAACCCCGGTCTCTCACTACAAGAACACCTCGCCGCCACCGCTGCAGCATCACATCTACGCTCCCTTCCCGACTTCGATGTACGTACCGACATAGGCGGCACAGGACTCATCGCGATCCTCAAGAACGGCGATGGACCAACCCTCCTACTCCGCGCAGACACCGACGCCTTACCCGTGAAGGAACTAACAGGTCTCCCATATGCCAGCACGAAGAGAGAAGTCGACATCGAAGACGGCGTCGAGAAACCAGTCATGCACGCCTGCGGTCACGACATGCACATAACTTGCATGCTAGCCGCAGCATCAACCCTCTCCTCTTCACGCTCCGACTGGAAAGGAACCCTCATCATTCTCTTCCAACCGAACGAAGAGCGCGGTGCAGGCGCCAAAGCAATGATAGCCGACGGTCTATACTCACCATCTAAACATGCCTGTCCAGTCCCAGACATCGTACTAGGACAGCACGTCATGCCTTTCGCATCTGGGGAAGTAGGGACTAGAATTGGCAGTTTCGCATCTGCTGCTGATTCATTCCGAGTAACTGTTTATGGACGGGGTGGACATGCGAGCCAACCTCATCGGACGATCGATCCTGTTGTCCTAGCTGCACATATCGTTGTCAGATTACAAACTGTTGTATCTCGAGAAGTCGACCCGAGAGAAGCGGCTGTTGTGACAGTCGGAAGTGTACAAGCCGGCATGACGGAGAACATCATCGCTGACGAAGCGGTCATCAAGATTAACGTGCGGACTGTAACGCCCGAGACGAGAACGAGGGTTCTAGCTGCCATCAAACGCATTGTGAAAGCTGAGTGTGAAGCGAGTGGGAGTCCTAAACCACCGTTTTGGGAGAGTACCTCTTCATTCCCGTTTACGATCAACAACGAATCTACCACGAAAACCGTCCAGGAAGCTTTCACGTCTTATTTCGGGGATAAACATAACTCGTCGTGTAATCCCTTGGGCGGGAGTGAGGATTTCGCCATTTTAGCTACGGAAGCACCGAATGAGAAGGCGGAGGGTGGGAAGGGCGTGCCGTATTGTTATTGGGTTTTCGGAGGGGTGGATCCGGATGTTTGGAGGGAGAAGGAGAAGGAAGGGAGGTTGGAGGATGTTCCCATTAATCATAGTGCGTATTTTGCGCCGGTTTTGAGACCGACTTTGAAGACGGGCGTGGATGCGCTTGTTGTTGGAGCGTTGGGGTTTTTAGGGAAGGGGAGGTGAGTGGGCTTGGGATGGATGGTTGGGAGTTGGGGGATGTGGCAGGAGAATAGTATGGATTGTATGTATATACACATCACAGAAGTTATCGAATATCAAAGGAGGCGCAGGTGCTAAGTTAGGTGTAGACAACTTGCATTTGACAAGTAAACTAAATATAACTACAAAACAACCAAAATCTCCAACCACAGAAAAACGAACAAAAGAAATAAGGAAATTAGCGAAAGCTACGGCTGCGTAGAAGCGCGTGTAGGTGAGAGTACAGGTACGAGAAATGGTATTCGGCAACAAAAGCAACCACACGCTCCACCAGATAGCGACTCTCTCTCCAAGGAGAAAGAAGTCTATAAGTCCAGCCACAGCTCTACTAACCCAACCCCAACCCCAACACCGAACTTTCACCAGACACATACGCACCCCCCTCATCCTCATCCTCACTCTCACTACCCACACATGTATCATTTTCGCTTCCAGTCGACCCATACGTCGCCCCATCGCTATCACTATCCCCAGCCATATCCCCCCACCACTCCCTCTCAGACTCATAGCCAGAATCAACACAAGTCTCGCTCTCCCCATCACTCTCCGTCTCACTATTCTCACCATCCGCACCCCCCTCACCCTCTCTCCTCATCTCCTCCTCAGCACGAGCTCTATACGCATGCGCCGCCCTCTCGCGCTCAATATCATCCTCGAAATCACTATCCACATCGCCTTCCTCGCCGCTATCCTCACTCTCAGCCT
This sequence comes from Cadophora sp. M221, assembly GCA_017366145.1. Classification (NCBI taxonomy): domain Eukaryota; kingdom Fungi; phylum Ascomycota; class Leotiomycetes; order Helotiales; family Ploettnerulaceae; genus Cadophora; species Cadophora sp. M221. The sequence goes on along the minus strand of JAFJYG010000199.1, from coordinate 64,473 downwards.
CCGAAATACCATGGCGACCAGACGCGGATCTCGACCTCATACCGTGGCTGGAGTCCATCTCGGAAGCCATACCCGCGTACCGGGATGAGAGCTCCTCGTGCATCCCGAACCAGTCGCTTGTTTCGAAGTTTGTTGTATGGTTTGGCTCCTGGGCTGCTGTTACTGGTGACATTGAACGGCCATTTCTTGGAGTGGCGTAGTAAAGGTTATCGTCGCTGGACAGTGAGCTTGAACTTGAACTGTCCCCATCTTCTAGCTGCTCTACCCCCTCTACCAATTCTCTTTCAGTGATGATTACACCACCACCATCGTCAACCCGTTCAGCAGCCAAACCCTCACCAGCAGCAACTTCGTCCACATCAACAGTGTAGCGAGGAACGTCTGAGGCATCGACAGGCTCTGGCTCTTCCACATGTGTAACCGTGGAGTTTAGAACAACTGCCATCCTGTGGAAACTCTCATATGAGCACTCTTCCTCGTCCTCGTCCTCAATGTACTCGTACGACGGATCGTACTCGACGGTGGTATTCTGGGGTTGTTCCATCATCTCTTTGAGGTCTGAGTTGTTTTTATAACTTATGTTACGTATGCTATTTTAAGTGTATTGAATTTAAAATGGTGATGTGGTGAAGGGATGAAGGTGTGAGTTTGTATAATGAAAAGGATGATTTAAGAATTAAAAGGTTGTGGAAAAAATAAAAAAAAGCTGGCCGAGGAGCTCAAAGAAATATTCAGAGCGCTGCTGGTACTTCCCAAGCTAGAATGGTGTCCACCTAAGTCCAGTTCACTTTCATAGGGTTTGGAGCCGTGGCTATGATGGTGTTGTTAGGTTTGTTTATTTGGCTGGTAGCGAGGTTGGTGGGACTCGCTTAGGTGTTTATCGCAGCTTTTAGTTTACGGGGTTTGAGCACGACTGAGGTACTGGGACTTATCACTTTCTCCGGAGCTTGTGCTTTCGTATCAAAATTAAATCACGATAGTGACTCACAAATTTAAAAGGAAAATTCGGATGCAACGGACGTTGTGTACTGGTGACGTGACTGTGTGAGAATTCTATCTTGTCACAACTTGGATTTCTGACAGTGTTAGGAAAGCTTGGAGGTCTCCTGGATTAAAGTTTAGCTTCAGAATGAACGTTTTCTTTTGTTTTTCTCTCCTTGGATACTTACCCGGATATGGCTCAAAGATTTCCCTCGGCCCGTTCCTGACAGGGACAAACTTTGTCAAATCCAACTCCCCATCCACATTGAAATTTTTCATCTGCAGTAGTCTCGGATCGTATTCGACCACTTTTCCAACGATAGTAACTTCACTCCCAGGATTGTAATGGCGAAGAAGTAACATTGACCGCTCATCAATCACATCGCCCTCCCGCACATTAGGAGGTCCGACATACCACCACCCTGTCCCGGTTTGGAAACGGCGGAATATGCCCAACATCTTAACATCCGTTCTCTTTTGTAGATCGAGGTCTATGATATCTAGTTTGACTCCATCATGTTGTGTTTCAAGCATGTATCGAAAGTTCTCAGCCTCTGAAAAATTAATATCTAATACGCGGGATTCAAGTTTTGTAGCCAAGGCGTCTGTCCATTTGAATGCTTTGTCGGCGTGCGAGTACTCTACACACTCCGGTTGTCCAACAGTAGAAACGATCTCCGTACATTTTTCTTGAGCGAATAGAATCGGAAACTTCTCGCCCGGGTCCTTCCCCTCCAGCTCGGAATACTTCGTGTTTGGTGTGCCAGGAAACGGAAATTCAAGAGCTCTTTGGGTATTGTGGCTGAAGATAAGCGTGTTGGCTGGAGACACTTCCCCACTCGCAAGGCACCACCTCATCAGATCAGCATACAACTCTCCCGGAGTCTTCGAGTAATCGACGGCCGGAAACTTGGGGATAGGTCTCGGATGAAGCTTATTCGGCTTCGGCTCTTGAATATCCAACAACCCTAAGATCCCATACAATCTATCCCTAGGATCGGCACATTCGAAATGCCGGCTTGAACAGATGAGTTCTTTGAGACTCTGCCTTCCGCCTTGACTCAGCTTGATGAGCTCTTGCAGTAGGACAGGCACGTAATCCGACGTATTCTCCTCTGCAACCAAACCCCCAAACGCATCCCAGAACTTGCGAAAAGCATCCCAGCTCACCGATGCAGGACCGCAATGGATTTTCAACCGAGCAGCTAGGCAAACTTCCTGGATAACCCACAAGCGACCCCAATACGGCCTCCTACAAAGTGCCACGAACTCCTCTTCATGTCGGATGTACAGAGGGTTATACATGGGATCAAACCCCCTCTCAGGATCCAGGTGTCGGCTTTGAGACGGCACGGCGCTGATTGCTTTCATCGCCTCGGTACTCCCATCCGCTTCCTCGCCAGCCCAGATCAATACTCCAGACGCAGTGGCATATATCGATCCCATGATAGACACTTGTGCATTGCGTTCCGGAATGTTGTTTTGATTAATACACAGAGCGTCTACCCACATCGTCCTCTTCATACCCCGCACTCGATGTCGTAGATGATACAACGCCCACCACAAATTCCTCCGTACAGGTACAAAATGACCATCGATGTTAATCGATCTGTAATCACCCTCTGGCCCCCAGCAATACGATAATGTCTCGTAACTTGGCTGTTGGAGACCTCGATACCGCCCCTGCAATTTCTCAATCGCAGAGCCAGAGCGTTTCCTGGCCTGGACTTCGAAGGTGTTGCGAGACCACGGCTCACGATCTGTGAGCTTCTTGATGCTGAGAAGCGCGGTTTTTAGAGTGCATTTTATGGCGTCGTCGCCTTTTCCTGGGTGGAGAATGAGAAGGCGGATTTCGTTTGGTGAGAGGGGTGAGTAGAGGGGCTTGGTTGGTGAAGATGTCATCTTTCGACACGGGAGCGTGAGGTTTTGGACATTCCACGTTTCGAGGTCCTTGAGTGAGGAGTTTTGCCCCTGAAGATGGATGCTGGACCTTTTGTCAGCGCTGCTGCATGAGCCCTGAAGGTGCAGATGAGTCTTGTGTGGATGCCCCACGTGATTCGAGATCCTTAAAGGTTTGGACACTTCTATGTCAACAATTTTGGAGAGTGATATCTAGCGCTTATTCTTTACATCAGTTATTCGAAAATGATTTAATGCTAGGATTCTACTACCCTCGCGTTAGCTCCCTTCTTTGCTTTCCTTTAATTTATGGAAAATCTACCCAACCTAACTAATGTAAAAGGCTATTGAGCAGCGTTTGCTCTCTTTTGACGAGATAATACCTGCCATGTTTCGACCTCTTTGATTGCCCTGGGGTCTATATTTGAGGAGACTCCTGCTCTCCGTTATTTACATGTCCAAGGTTCTCGGTTGATGGATAGTAGAACATACCTAGGTACAAATGCTTGTAAAAGCTGGAAATTACGATATCCAATTTGCTCAGAGCCATATTTCTAATCAACCGTGCTATTTCCACATTGTCCACAACATCTGTTACACTCGATCAGTAATCTCTACTCAGAGGAAAAATTAGTAACGCACCTATTACAGCATCGATCGCAACACCGATCACAACACCTGTCACAACATCTATCGCCACACCGATCACAGCATCTATCACAACATCTATCACAGCACCTATCGCAACACCTATCGAAACAGCGATCGCAAAATGCATCGCAGCAGTCCCAAAACGACATCTTGTAGATCCGGCGAAAAGTCCAGGGCTGTTTCTTCGTCCCGATACCAGCTCGATCTGGCTCGTCGAGAAGCATGTATTGAACACCAGGCGCAGGTGTTGTGGAAGGGTTTATTGGTCGCATGACGTATGATGTTGTATCGTATGGCGTTCGGATACTTCTTGGTGGTGGTGCAGTCGTTATTGGATGCTGGCTTTGGGACATTTTGATATCTAGAAGATATGGCTGGGTGAATATTAATCTAAAAGACTAGACTTCTCGTCAAACGGAGAATGCGAAATGGATATTCACCGTCTTTATATATGCTGCAATTCGTATCTGGAAGATAGAACTTCCCCACTTATTCTGTTCATACTGATTGCCTGGGGGTTGTTTCGAAACGATGCGAGCTGTGTCAATAACATCACATATATACCCCCCAACTATAGAGTTCGCAAGCCTTAACACCATCAGTTCTCTCCCACAGCTAAGAAAGAGGTTCAAAAACCCATCTCCTAACTGGTGTTATGTTGAGTACCGCATGTTGTTTTGCCCAGCGCATTCTACTGCAACCGAGTCTTGGCTCACCAGCTAGCTAACATGTACTTATTCGCATCTCTGCAAGCCATCGGATATATCGACCACCGAAATCTTGGTCATGGTACTTGGCAGGCTTCAGCCCCATCACATCAAAGAAACAAAATGTATACTTAAGTAGGCGAATGTAACGACCTGGAAATGATTTTCCTTGAAACTTCACCAACCTCGATAACATAAAATGGATCGCGAGAAGAAAAAACCTTGGTCCCGAAAGCTGCTGTCGGCCTTTTCCTCTAAATCAAAGGATAAGCAAATAGCCCAATCAGTCCTAACCAAAAGCAATGTCAACACCCCCCCTCGCCGATGTGGAGTTTGTTTCTTCGAACTCCCTCGAGGTGTCAAAGCACCAGCTTATGAGATCGACGAGACCAGTCGATTCCACATGCTCGACATGCCCCTGGATCATCACATTGATTCCTGGCACAGGAGCTGGGACTTCGATGCCGACTTTTTCCGCCAGTCCGCTGCGCGAGGTTGTAGAACCTGCTTCAAGTTCTGCGAATTCTTCACTAAGTATCTACCTATATTTGTGGAGGATGGTCCGGGACCTCGGAAGTTTGTAGGGCAGATGCGTTGGGATGTCGAGACGCACAGAAGTTTGAGCTGGAATGGGATGCCGGAATATGACGGAGATGATGTGAAATGGATGGACAAGTCTATTATTCATCCTGGAGCGGAGATACGACTTGTGACTGACAAGTCTTCGAGTCTTACTTCGGGATCACCGATACAAGATCATGGTAAGTCTTTTCAATACAGCGTAGAAACGGCCTTTGCTGACAGTCGTAGACCATCCCGCTATATGCAACGACTTGGCTCTGAGATCCAGTTTTACAGGCAGCGAAGAGAACTTGAAATTACTGAAAGCGTGGTTGAACTTCTGCGACACAAATCATGGAGACTGCACGACAATACGGTATGAAACGACAAGACCGAAGCGTCTGTTGCATATCTCTCAAGACGGTTCGGCGCCTGCAGGAGAGGGATATTCGGTTGTTTTGACGGAATCGGCTCCAGACGACGCTCCGTATGTGTGTTTGAGCCACTGCTGGGGCAAATCACAACCACTTCGGCTACTCAAGGCAAACAATATGGCTTTTCAAGAGGAGATCTCTTGGCCATCAATCCCGCATACCTTCAGAGATGCCATGATGGTATCAAAATATCTGGAGATTGAATACATCTGGATCGACAGCCTGTGCATTGTGCAAGACGATTCTGCGGATTGGCAAGTAGAGGCTTCAAAGATGCTCTCAATCTACGAAAACAGTCACATAACAATCGCTGCCACTGCCTCTGGGGGTAGCTCCGAAGGTCTCTTTCATGATGTGCCTCCGGCTCTCTTGGGATTTCAGATAATGCAAGGTTCGGAGACACACGATGGTATCATTATCCGAGTTGAGCCTGAACACGGAGATCGTTATGAGAAGATGGGTCCGCCGACCACACTCCCTCTCATGACTCGAGGCTGGGTATTCCAAGAGCGGCTAGTACCACCACGAACAATCAATTTCACAGATAAGGAGATCGTGTGGGAGTGCAGGGAGATGGGAATATGCCAATGCCATCTGGGAAACTCAGCACTACCAACCAAGACGAGCAAACAGAGGCACTACTCTGCTCTCCGTGACCCACCTGGGAACTATGGCCAAGAGATTACCGGGGCTGAAAAGGAATGGTTCAATGCAATAGAGAAATACTCTTGCCTACAACTGACCTACTACTCTGACCGCCTGATTGCCATTTCCGGGATTGCCAAACAGTTCGCCATGACGCAAGGTGCTATTCTGGGAGAATATTTTGGAGGTGTCTGGTCAAACTCGTTGCCGATTGCACTTCTATGGACGTGTGAAAATGGCGAACCGGTACATGCACGGCCGACACCTTCTTATGCTCCTACTTGGTCGTGGGCTTCTGTATCTAGCACGATTCAGCAGCCTTCAAGGGCTGGTATCACGGAAGTCTTGCTAGAGATCCTAGGAACCGCCTCGACACCCATGGGGCCGGATATTTATGGTCAATTGAAGTCCTGCCACGTCAAGGTCCGCGGCTATGCCATCGGCGGTACATATCTATTCCGGGACAAAACAGTCACGGCAAATGGCCGATCTCTGCCATGGACACCTGATTGTCTGTTCGAGTCGGAGGAAGCAGCTTCTGGGAAAGAATACTGGAAAGTTCTGATCCTGAAAGCCGCAAGATTGAGTCACCATGACTCTATCGGGGATAGTATGACAAGTCTCATACTCCGCTGTGTCGATGCTGATCTTGGATATTATGAGCGGATGGGTACGCTGTCGATTGCAATTTCGGGCGACTGGGCTCATAATCAAGAAGTTTTGGATGTCAGCAATAATTTGACATTGCCTATTAACATCACGCTGGTCTGATCCTGAGGTGGAAAGATGAAAAGACTCCTGCGGCTTTGGAGGGGTAGGGATGTTAGTTTCTCACGAATCTTCTATGTACATACTTTTGGAGTTATGGTTACATAGAGTTTTATCTACTTCAACTCATGCTCGGAGATCCAGTCTCTGTATTCTGTGAAGGTCGATTTCCAAGGGTTTAATCTTCAGTCGGAGTTAAAATGTGCCTTGAAATGAACAAAGAGAAATAGGGGGAGCTCGTACTAAAATGGTAAAGCAGAGCTTAAGGGCGTATTTGACACAATGTTGCGCTGGGAAACGAAGACAATAGCTTTATTTTGGCGAGCCCCTGGGCTGGGACTTCGTTTGTCTCTTGCTGTTGGACACGCGCAAATTTTGATCTATGTGACGAAGACCAGACTCGGATCTCTTGTTAGTGGTTCACTTTTATACGATTGAATTGAATTCAACATGGCGAGATTATAATGACCTAAACTCCCAAAAAGATATCATATTTTTGTGCTTCACTTCTTGTTCTAGTGTGCCAATCCTTGCGCCAGAACGACTCCAGAACAACCCCAGACTTGCAAACTCTTCTGTTTTATATTTTACACCTTTTAATCAACATAAAAAGGGAATCCCTAAATACATGGGTCCACAGTCCATATCATGTTGATCTCAATCAAAAAATCTATTCCCTCAAAGCTTGCTGTCCAAAGCTCCCGACTTCTTGCCCGTAAAAGTAGACATAGCATCCATCAGACCCGGATTCAACACATCATACGTCTCCAATCCCAAACTCTTGAACTTCTCCCTCACACCACCAATCTCATTCGGATTAAATCCCTGCTCAATAATCGACGACACGAAGCCGGCAAACTGCGGTTCCTGCCATCCCTTCTCATCGCTCAACTCCACATGCACGAAATCCAAACCCTTGAAAGCGTGGTCCTTCTCGATTCGGCCGTACATGTGGACGCCGCAGTCTTTGCAGGCGTGACGCAGGATCGTAGCGTTCTTGTCGACGACGGCTATCTTGTGCTCGTTGGCTGTGACTTTGACGTTGTCGACTGGGATGACACCGACGACGGAGAAGAGGGCACCGGAAGGCTTCCAGCACTGCGAACAGCCACAAGCGTGGTTATGGAGAACATTGCTGCTGAGTTTGACTTCCACGGGATTTGACGAGCACAAGCAGCGAATGGTACCACCTGAGAAATTCTCCTTTCCCTTCGTGATGCCGTTATCAATGAGTGGATGGAGGGAAGGTGTCATTGTTGCGATTTTTGAATTTATCAAAATATATGAGGATTTGTCTTGTTTTCCTGGATTCAAGTGATGGTGTTTTGAACAGATATAAGAGGAAAAGTAATGAGAAAGAGGCGTTCAAAAAACGGAATTGACGGAACTGCCGTGATATATAAAGTCCCGGGTAAGAAAGTCAGATATTCAATCCAGCGAGTAAGAGTGGATTGAAGGTTAATGGCGTGCGTCAGATTTCCCCGCATTTGTTTCTCGATGGCTGGTTATCGCGAGTCGCAGAATGAGGGGTTCGGGACGAAAGGCCTGGTTTGTTCGGAATCTCGGAGATATTTCGCGATGGGAAGATGGGTTTCCAAGAGTGAGCTGCATTTCAATACCTGTATAGTGCATGGTTTCCGCGATCAAGGGAAACTTACTGCGATTTTGGGTTGCGGCGTTTTCTCTTTAGCCTCTGTCTGCGAGCTTGGTGATTGGTGCTGGAATCGTGTTTGAGGCAATTATTAATGCATACACTGGAAGTCGTATTGATTCTGCCCAGGCTGCCCTCAGCTGCGGATTTAAACCTTGGCATGGTTGATTCCAGAAAAGAATGTCGAAACTGGATCCTTCATGGCATCATCTGTCTTCTGGGATGGCTGGAGTTGTGTGTATTCTGCAATGCGGTAATGGTCTATCAAGTCCGGACCCGTCTCGGTCTGAGAATGTTCGCAATACCTTGGCAACATTTGAATTTTTCTTCCGGCAGGTCAAATATAAGAACTCCCGAGGGTCTTCTGCACTGATTGCAAAACATGACCTGTCGCTGGTGTCGCTGGGGAAATATGTCAATCCTCGGTATCCGGAATGTTCCGCCAATTCACCATCCATCCAAGTGAGGAGAGGACCGGCAAGCAGGTGAGGTGGTACGAAATAAAAAATAAAAGCTTAGGATATCCACGATACATTTCTTCTTTCAAGAAAACCCGCTCGAAGTCGAGAATGCATGACCCTCGCCATTCTTCAACGAGTTTCAACGGTTGAGGAGACAAGCTTGCACGCGCGAATCTCTGCGAGGGCATGACTTCTTGTCACACTCATAACGATGTGTTGAGGGTTGTCATCTATGTCTTCCATCAGTCATAATTTCCACGTCACGTAAAATCTACTCACTTGGATATTATAGGAAGGAATGTCGTCCAGCCTCCTGGGACCAAATCCAACCTGTACCTTCGGCAATTTTAATGCCAGCATCATTGATCCAAAGATTTGTTTCGTTGTGAAAATCAAAAACTCCGCCCTACCTGTTTTCAGCATACAATTTAGATCTGCTGAGATCGATGGTTGTTTTCAAGCCTTGGGAAATGATCCCGCAGTTGGATAAATGCATAATGTGTTCCAGCTTCCATCCTTCCAAGGGGAAATTAGTAGATTGGCACTTCGACGAAACTGGTGCATCGCACGTTGGACGCAGAAGACTACAATTTGAAAGAATGAAGAACAGAAAATTTGAGGGATGAGAAATGAAAAGAGATGAGGGGTAGGTCACAGGAGGAGTAATCAAATGATGGCTTTGAGCAGCCACCTTGAAGGGTATGAAATGATACCTTGATAGCTACTCCAATAGCCAGCGATGCCAAGTGACGATTACCAAGTGACCTTTCAGCCACGAATGTTCATTTGTTTATCATTGGTTCCAATCCCTACTGGCCTCAATTTCTGATGAGTAAACATCATCCTCGGTAAAGAGCCAACCGCGAGGGACACAAGCGGAATACTGGCCCACATCCCTCACATAGAGCTTAGTGCACATCTGCAACGATGTGTCAGCCAACAGGAATAACCTCACTCGTCCGTAACAGGTGTACCGACGAGATGTATAGTAATCATTTTGTTGCCAAGATCATGCCTCGAACCTACCAGATTCGGGACTGCCGTCCATGTGCGAATTCGGAACAGAGAGGATAATGTTCATAATGAATGTGCAGAAATCAGTGCATCCTTCTTTAGTAACGAAGGATCAAAGTACCTCCCACTGTCAAAAGTTCTGATGTGACTGCAGTTTTAATGGCAAAATTCGAGTACTGTATACTGGATACCGACAGCAATAAGTACAGTAATCAAGATAATTGCCAGCACCAATCACTCGATGTCGCACTCTTCCAGCTCCAGTTCGTCTCGAAGTCATGGTCACACAGGCCTACCAGAGATCTCACCACGCCCATCGAGTTCAAGTTCGAAGCGAAGACTTATAGCATCACCAGGATCAGAACATCTGCATGATGCCGAAGCTCAGAATGCCATCCGGAGGCGAATAGTGGAGGGACTTCCCCGATCTAAGAGACCCTATGACCCGAACAGGATAGAGCTCGTCCTTCCGGCAGATTTCATGTCCACCTCGCCGCCACCCACTGGAGGAGTAACCCCTGATATTGCGTCAAGTAAGACAGGCTTGAGTGGCACTGGCTTCTCCCGCCTTCATGGTTCGATGCATGGTTCCCCGCCAGTGATGCTTAACACGCCATCGGCCAATAGGTCTTCCCAATGCCCGCAGGATGCATCAGAAATGGATAATTTCCCTAGCAATCTCCTCCCAATCAGTCCCATCACGCCCCTCGGTGCAGGTCGGATCGATCCATTCGCCAGTTATCCTATCAAAATGAACAGAGGGGAGCTGTGGCTGATTGACCAAGGTAAACATCCCCTATCAGGATGAGACACGCGCTTAGAGGAGGGGGACGATGACTCCAGCCAGTGCATAAAATAGCCGAAAGCTGATATTGTGTCTCGTAATGAATCAGTAAACACGGGCCAAGACCCGACTTTTAGAACGCTTAGAGAACGATGGCTCCCTGTCATGATCAAAGGTCCAACGACGTTCCACCAATTCCTCGCGAACGTGTCCTTGAATATTTCACGAGTGCGTGGGGAGAACCTCGATAATGCCGTTACGGTTGCACATCATTCTTTGGCTATTCGATCGGTCAATCAGAAGCTTTCTGACCCTGTTTTGAAGGCTAGCGATGATGTTCTTCTTGGTATTTTGTCTTTCAGGTGCTATAATGTAAGTTAACCATTTTTTATGACAATACTCTGTTTAATTAACTGTGGATACGCTGACGCGGAGTTTGAAGCTTGTCAAAGGAGACTTCGATGCTGCTGCAGTACATCTCGAAGGGCTAAACAACGTTGTGGAACTTCGAGGCGGATACAACGGGGCAGGGATCACTCCAATGCTCGTGAGCCTCATTTACGGGTACGCATACCTCATCTTCTCGACATCTTGAGCTGGTGCTCATGAGCGTTGTTCGCCATTTGCTAATCCTTATCGTGAAGCGTGGAGATGACGAGAATTTGTCGACAAGACACCAAACCCCTCTTCCCAGTCCCGAAAATGTTCGACATCACGCAAGAACAACAATTCGGCAACCCCTCAATAAATCTACCTTCCATCGCTACGAGTACATCTACAAGACCATGGAAAGATATATTCCCAGCAAGCCATCCGATCATCGATACCTTCGACAGCCTAACCTCCGTCATCCAACTCGCAGCGTTAAAAGCAACCCAAGACCAATCTTGGAAAGTAGTCAACTTCGTAATCCGCCGCCTCTATCCCATCGTGCACAAGCTCATGGACTTGAAGATCGAGGGCGCGATCGTAAACGATTATTGGGATATAGTGCAAGAAGCCTCTCGTCTGGCTATCTTTTTCTTCCTTGGTGAACTACGAAGACAGTGTGGCGCGCTCGGGGTCTCAACAACGCTTTTCCTGACGAAGTTTAAAAGTCATATGATAGATTTTGGGTCTGGGATTGATTGGCAGCCTTGCCATCGGCTGCTGCTGTGGATGCTCTTCTTTGGAACTTTGGAGAGCTGGGAACTGCCGGAGCAGGATTGGTATGTCGAGACAATTGTACGTGTTGCAAAGGCAATGGGGTTGGGTTCTTGGGATGCTGTCGTCGAGGAAGTGAAGGGGTTTGTCTGGGTGGAATATATACATGATACAAAGGCAGCCGTTGTTGGACAACACTTAATGGCCAAGTTTCATGGACTCAAGTAGCTCGTCACTCTGAAGTTGCAGATTAATATTCATAGGTCGATTAATTTGCATTGCTTCCTTTCCCTCCATTCAAAGCGATACGTACTTTTAGAACTGTTGGGATCATCACCGACAAAGGAAAGGACTAAGTGATCAGTTCGCAGAGCACAATTAGTTCCTCCTATCAAATTCCTTCACCAGATTGCCCGCTTCAGATTGACCACTTCAGATACGTACGACTATATCCATTTAGAAATCCTTCTCCAACCTCAAAGTCCAAGAAAGGTACAGGTGATTAGGACTATTCATGAGTTGTTCATTTGATGCTCCTAGATTCTGCAGTGCTAAATCTACCACCCATTTCCCCGCATCCCCCACTGCCCTCTCACCCTCCCTCTCACCCTCCCTCTCTCCTCTCTCTCTATGAGCTTTCACCTTTCCCAATCTCTATACCATCCTCCGCTCTCTAATTCGCTGTTTCCACCCCACTATCCAAAACCCAACCTAAGAGCTGCATCCTCCAAGTCTCACACTGCCAGCATACATCTCATAAGTATCAGCATTCTGAGCAGCCTTAGCAGCAGTCAAGGCCTTGGCAGCAGTTGGACCATAAGCCCAATCCGTAGTGCCATACAAATGGGTCATCTCATGAATAATGCAACCCGCACGATCATAATCATCATCCGCACAAGTAGCCGCATACTCCGGGAATCCCCAGTATCCATTATTCGGGCACGGAACGATGACATTCGCGCTGGGGACAGTGTAGAGGAGAGCAGATCCGTCAGTGCAGTCGCTGTACACGTCTGTGCAGTAAATCTTTGGGGATGTGGTCTGCACGTTCACGACGTCGTTGTAGATGACGCGGACGGCGGCTTCTTGTGCCGTGGACTTGAACCAGGTCGTGAAGTAGTATGCGCCGGTGCCGGCGGCGGTGTAGGCAGCTTTGGACATGGCGATGGCGTGGGCGACGCTGGTGGTCAGGGAGGTGGTTTGCGCGGATGTGCAGGAGTTGTATGTTACTGCTCGCTTCTTGATACGGGAGGAGCTGGAATCCTCGAGCTCAGGGTTGCGCTTTGAGATGTGCTCGCTGAGATGAAGGGTCAGCTGAATTTATTCCACCTTTTGATCTCTACAATGGTGAAATGGAAAGAATATAGGGACTTACGCAGCGGCAATGCTCTGGTCTGGGGTGATGGCCACGGTGCTTGAAGCTACACTCTCACAGAACGACATGTTGGCCGATGTAGTGGGGGCAACAGATCCAGTGACATATTTGAAGCCTTGGATAGCTGTGATCTTTGCCTTGGAGATACCGCCGAGCTTGTAGCTCTTAGCTGCGTTAACAGAAGCGGTGACAGTCTCTCCTGGTGCAATGACCTGGAACATATCGGCTGTGAGGCCAGTACGTCTGTAGTTGACAACCACACCCTCAAATGGGAGAGCAACCCCGTCTGTTTCGTATTAGTATAAAACATCGCATTGTAGATGAGGAGGACTTACCAGAAGTTACCAGCAAGTCCTTTGTGGCATGGCTACTGAAGACAGTGTTTCCCTTGAAAACAGTAACGGTCTCAGAACCAGTGTTTGTCACAGCAACTTGCGCAACATGATTCTTGGCACCTGTGATCTCAACGGAGAAAGGGCATGCAGCGATTGCCGCACCGGCGAGGGCCAGGACTGGAAGGGCAATGTTTTGAACCATGATTGCAACTTGAGATTCTGAAGGTGGTAGATAATGGAGAAGATCAAGATGAGGATGAAGGGCAAAGTAAGAGGGACGCCAGCCGTCTATAAGTACTAGGTAAATGCTCACTCGGTCCCAGAACTACTCGATATCTCGAAGATTGAAGTTTGGACAAACGACGGGGCAGGTATCACAAACCAGCATGCCAAGCTGTACGACGGCAATGAATCCGTTAATGGAAGGTAGACCTACACAGTGTCTCCATGAACCTGCTGCTCATCATGAGATCTACGAATCTCGCTCTGAACAGGCAGGTACCTAGATAACATCCTACTGGAGTAGTCCACTCTCTGCCACCATTACCGGAAATCAGAACACCTCACCACGGATTCAAACAGAGCTCCGAGGCTTGTATATCTTGGCAAGACGCCTTGAATCGCTCTCGCAGCAAATCGGAGAAGTAAACATCGCCAAGCAGTCCTGCTCAGAGGGCTTGTTTATCCTGCATCGCTTGGCACGGTACTTGCATGCTCGAAAGGGAAGCCGTTTGCCTCCATGCTCGCCTACCGGGTAAACAAAGCGTATAAAGAGTCAATAGAGGGATATGACTGGAGGATTTGTCTGCCGGTCGAACAGTGGGGGAGAAGACAGGACGGGGTCAGGGGTTAAGCGAGGATTGCCAATCGTGCATAAGCTTTCCCTCTAGACCTCTTTAGGCAGGACGAATTGGCTTTATCGCCCAGTGGAGCTTGTTTCTGGCCAAGCAAGTGCTTGTGTTTGCTTGTGTGAGGGGGGGTTGAGAGGATCGGTTATCTCCAGGTTCGGGAGGGTTGAGACGGATAGGAAGGTAGATGTCGTGCATTCTTCGGGCGGTCTTTTTAGAGGTGCGGGGTGGGAGCATGAAGGAAAGTGAGATATTCGGTCACTCCCGTACCTTATCGCGAAGTACCGTAAGAAATGCGGTAGTGTAAGCATGCGTGAAGTGTTGGATAAGGAAGCTGTTTAGGTTCGGTGCCGAAGTGGTGTGAGAAATTGTTGTTGTTGATTGTTTAGCGGTCGCTAGCAGATTATTGACCATGGAGGGATTTCGAGTATTGCATGTCAAACCAATTCAATCTAGAGAACGCTGTGACCTGAGATTAGGCTTTCTTTCTCAATTCAGGGTAATGTATTCCATAAGAACTTACGATCGATGAATAAATATGTTACAGAATTGAGTTGTTGAGAACCCATTAGAGTGGGCTAGCTAATTAGCCTGCCCTTCGTCAACAACATTGGCGAGATTGCCTATTCTCTAGTTCTGAGTGAAAACTGTTAGTGCATGTGTGTACATCTTTCTGGACCTCAAATCTGTAGGTCGGTCGATAAGACCTCAAACTTCAACATCAAGTCCAGTCTTTGCCTAATGAGCAACTCCAATGGTAGTATGCTGCACAGGGTTGTGGAATGGTCTTGACAACGACTCAAGTAGGTGGAACGCCAAAGTCTATCATTCGTCTTAGGAGTTTAAATTTACTGATCTCTAATCTGCTGTGTTCTAACTATTTCCATCCGTGATGTCCACTCTATCAGGCGAGTTCCTTCGGTGCGGGTCAGAACATGAAGGGTAGTCACGTGCCAAGCGTTCACGTGCAGAGTTTTCGTCTCCCAGTCCTGGGAAAGGGGCAGGGGACATCTTCTATCCTCCATTCGAACTGTTAACTACATTATGAAAGAGTTTATAAATGATCCACAGAGGCATGAAGAGAAATACAAGATACAAAACGAGGCAGAGATAGCAATTCATCCATCAGCTAAGTAAACACAGACAGAGAAAATCTGCTGTTCGGTAGGAAACGAAAAGAAATTAAGCACCGTGTCGAAAACGGTCATCTACTATGCCCAAATACAAAGCAGTTTCAATTCCATCAATTTGTTCCTGACTTGGTCCGCTGCATGCAACGATGCGGCGTAGTACCCGGCAACTGCAAAAGGGGGCAGAGTCTTGGCACGTGCTCTGGCCAATCTCGCTAGCACGAATCCAACATTACGCGGTCGCGCTGAGGAGAATTCCTGTCTCAACTTCAACGTTCCTTGTACGTAGGTAAGAACTCTATGTACAATAGCACACGAGGGCGGGCACGGTATTTCGCGTAAGCATTTATTTACAACAGATTCCGATAGTGTTTCTCGCTTCGTCCATGGGTGTAAGTATTTCCATCCTGCTGTTGATACCTCCTCCCCCTCTAACCCCCGCCGTTGCTGACCATGTGCAGAATCTCTAATTTGAGACCTGCACTCCAGCGCGTGAAAAGCTACAGTCTCAGAGGTGAAATTCCTACGGCGTAGAAAGATTTATCGCAATCCTATTCGACAATTACCCCCAAACTCCAAACCAAGTCACGCACCTTCCAGCGTCTTTTTAAGAGGCCCCCCTTTCGCCCCAAACCCCAGAAGATTTCCTACCCACGCCCGCAATGCCAAGTATATGGCGTCGACTAAGAGACAAGAGAAATAAATCGAAGAAGTCTTCTGACGGAAATGGGTTTGGTCGATTAGTTGAGGATGCCACAGAGTCTCGAGTTTCTGTCCCCGAAATAGCCCCCCAACAATCTCATCGTCAAAGAAACAGCGCCGGCGAAAATGAACGACAGCAAGAACACGCAAGACGCGCTGTCAGATTCACATCGCGAGACAATATCCATGCAGCACAACCACAGCCTCATAATTCCACCGAGAGCCCGGCTCTATCACGAGCCTCCTCGCTATCATCCACGGATTTGGATTACCTCAATGCGCAAGCCTACAGAGCAGAGTCAATGAAGCCGGGATATAAAGCACCACAACTACTGCCACCGTTTCGTTCTCCTCAGCAGCCAGCGCAAGCTTCGAATTCAGCACCTCAGGTCGACTGGGAAGCCTTTTCTGGTGCTTTTGCTCCGCAGCCTAGGGTGCACACGACTAGATATCCAGTCCCTCCCCTGACGCCACAGCAGCTGGATGAGTTGGCGGGTGCGTTTGCGCCTCCAGCACCTCCGGCACCTAGGGGAGCTGCGGTTACTTTCCGGTGATTTAATCGACTTGTTCCATGTTTATGGAGGTGCGGAACTGGAGTTGTTTGGAGTGGACTACTGCGTTTCTGATAGCGTATTGCATTTGCATTTTCTCGGCGTTGGGGTACTAGGCAGGGAGTACGAGTGGCCATGGGGTTGTAAGAATTCAATGCCAGTCGCCGGCTATGCTGCGAGCATGAATGCCACTGGACTTGGATCCTATGTCAGCATTTGAGAGTGAGATGGAACACCACCAGATGATGATGTGGAGGACAAATAGTGTTATGAATCAAAAGAGCAAGATCTCTTGCTAGGAAGTAGATTAATGGTGGCTGATGGTCTTGGGAGGCTTGGACGTATAATCTCACAAAGGGAGGAAGTTGGTCTCTCCGTTACATATGGTGTAGACCTGGGGATGAGGATCGGCAGTGCGGAGAGGTTAAATATACACAATGCACTATACTTGACAACAAACTGCTGTATGAGAAACAAACAAATGAGTGAGTGTATTAGCATTGTGGAATTACCTACACCGATAGACAACTTCCAAACTGGCATTCTAGTCCAACAGCAGAAGCTTCGCGCCAGCCCTTCCATTCTTCCCCACAACAAGCGCAATGACAAGTTGCTTGTCAATCTCAGCCTTGCTTGCCAAAGATTGAGTTTCCAGGCCACATTCCATCTCCCATCGTCCACTATCCAAGACCGAGACTGCAACACTCTGACCATCGACTGTTAAGCTGAAACTTTCCAGTCCACTACTGCGGTCCACATCGAACAATCCTCCCAATCGACGCACAACTCGTCCATCAGACTGCGCCTCACTGCAAACCTCAATCCCAACAGATGGAGCAACATGCCCCAATTCACCGCCCTTCCGGGCAATCAAATCGCTCGCCAATACCGGTGTTCCTCCAGGAGCCTTTCTATTCCCACTCCGCGCTTCATAAGCAAAAGCATATCCCAACAATTTCGAATCGTCATATCCCTTGCCCGCAAACGTTAACCCAACAGGCATCTTCGTATCCCCCATGCTCCCCATCGGAACCGTAACCGTCGGGATCCCAAAATGCCGTAGAACCCGATTCCCATTCGAGTACAACACACCATTTCGCCAGGCTTCTTCAGCCGAGTCTGGGTTCGTGTCCGTATCTTCCCGACCAACATCTGCATTGGCAGGGAAGACTATAGCGTCGAGTTTTTCGGATTCGAGCCAGGACTCGAATTCTGCACGGCGGTCTTCGAGCGCGTGGAGTGCTGCTTCTAGACCTGGAAGTTCGTTGATTGGTCCCCGGCCCTTGGAAACTAGGTCTACGAGTGTGGAGTATGGTATAGGGGCCCCGAGTCTGGTGTATTGATCTGGTAAAGCACCTGTTGGATGAGGGAATATCTCGGCTGGATCAACACTTGAGAGATTCGGACACGCAGGATCGCCATTCTGTAGCAAAAAGTCGTCCCATGCGTAGGCGACGAGTTCGCGTCGCTCCATTAGATTCCATTCTGGTGTTAGTCCATCCTTCGGCTCCTGGTATCTTTTGAAATCTTTCCCTGAGTTTGCGGATTCTTTGGTGTTGATTGCGCTCACGGTGTCGTATTTCTCCATGAAAGGGAAGTCAGTCTCGATTACCGTTGCGCCGAGGCTTTCGAGATCCATCCTCGCTTGACGCCAGAGGTCGAGAATCGATTGCCGTGTCGATATAGGATTGTTCAGACACTCTGATTGTCCAATATAGATTTTAGGGACACCGATCCGCTTCCAAGCTAGCAATTCGACGTTTTCTAAAGACTGGAAAGATATCGGCCGTATATTCTGATCTGTGGGAAGGGGAAGTTTGATGAAAGGCTGGTTTCTCCAGAAATCTCCCGTCGTGCACTCATCTCCTACGACAATGACACCCAGGATCGTGAGCATATCTCGAACGGTACGAGTATGTGGAACGACGACGTCACATGTTGGATATAATGGCCAATTCCCTCGTATGGATATCAGTCCTCGGGAGGGAGTGTAAGCTACCAGCCCATTATTCGAGGCAGGACTTCTCCCAGACGAAACAGTCTCCTCTGCCATCCCGAAGGCAGAGAAACTAGCAGCAGTAGATGTTGCAGACCCGTTCGAGGAACCCGATGCAAATGCCGCGGTAAGATATTCGGGGTTATAAGGGCTTTCAGCACGCCCGTAACAACCGCGTTGCATGCCACCCGCAGCCATGGGAGGCATGTTTGTCTTGCCGATCAGGACGGCGCCTGCGTCTCGCAATTTCTCAACTGTGAAGGCATCTTCGTTTGCCACGAGATTCTTGAATGCGGGAGAGCCGGATGCTACAGTCATGCCTTTCACCTTGTAACTATCCTTGACAGTAAATGGGATGCCTTCCTGCTCAAAAAATCAGCATGCACCTTGTAAACCCCTATCACAATGGATTTCTTCACAGCCCACTTCGTGCATCAAGAAGCTAAGGGAAACATACCAGTGGTCTCATCGGAAGCCCATCGGCTCTCCGCTGGTCAGACTTAGCCGCATCTTCAAAAACCGACTGGTTCAGTAGGGGAATCGAGTTGAGTTTCCCTCGTCTATCATAAACGGCGATGCGGTGGAGATATTTGGCCACGAGTTCTACACTCGAGACTTTTCCCTCGTCGAGCGCTTTACTCAGATCGGCGATGGAAGCTTCGACAATATCGAAGTCGTTGTCATTTGGAGCGAGTGATGCCTAGATCTATTGTCAACTCAAGAACGGTTGTAAAGGGGAAGATGTTGGTTGCTACTTACAGATCTCATATTTTAATTAAAAAAAACTTTTAACTTGGCGGCTGCTGGCTGCTGACCCTTTTGAGCGGGATATTTGAAGGGCTTCTCTGAGAGGGAAAAGAGATTCTGTTGCGAAAAGATATGTTTTGTTTTAACAGTCCCTGTGGCAGTCTTGAGGACTAAGTCGCAGGCTTCCGACTTCGGACAGCAACCCTTTCACTGAATCCCGACGATCTAGCGAAAAGAGTTCGCGTAGGAGCCAAAGTATAGGATAGAACAAGCCAACATGCGATAAAATTAATGGAAGAAGTTACGGTGACAAATAATCGGAGTTGAATACTTGGTCTTGGGCTTGTTCTTGTTGAAATGTACGAAGTCCGTTGGGATACAATTCTCGGAGATCTGCTACTGCCGGAGTTGGGAAATGTGCTAGTGGCGGGGTTCGAGACCGGGATGCAACACTCCACTCTTGAGAAGGCTGGGCAAAACGTAACACTCAGGATCTTTGGTTTATGCTTCGTCGTCCTAGGATTGCAGTAGAGTGGAAGATAGTTCTTAGATCTAAGGCAACTGACCCTGATAAAATAAGATGATCGTGGCGAATAACGGGAACATCAAGTGTATATTGTCCACTTCCTACTTCTTGATTTATTTAGATGAAGATAATCTGGAAGGAATTTAAGCTTATGATTGGAGACTGATCTTTGATTTATTTAGATAAGGATAATCTAGACGTATTTTAAGCTTCTCATTAGAGACTGATCTTTGATTTATCAAGTGATTAAAGATGAATAACTTGATTTGGTATTTACACTATACGCCTTAATTAGATACTGAAACTGAGCAGGATAAAGAAGACAAGATGAAATCCGAGTCTTAGCCATTCTTCACTTCATATAAGTTAGTACGCAAAACATCAAGAAAACAAGATGTAATAAGGCAGCTGTATTCAAGATCAACACTGGTCATGGAGAGTACTGTGGTGCTCGAATTTGTACTTTTGGGTATATTGACACACACTGCACACCCAGCACATTTAAATTTGCAATCCTATGTAAATCTTCACATGTATTTGTGCTTCGAATACAGGACACGTGCAAAAGTATACATAAACTACACAAGTTTATACAAAAGAGACTTATGCAAGATTATGTATTTAATGCTAAGAATATACTTTTACTCCCACTTTATACACGATGAGAAGACTTTCGATCCCGATGTAACTTGGTGTACAGTGCATGTAACTGAGCTTCCATTATCGTGTATGTAATGCATTTTAAGTATAAGTTTATGTAATTTTGTGCAAATACCCCGCAAAGTACATGTAAAGTACTGGCTCTCTCGCATAGCGTAGCTTCCCATAGCCAAATTAATAGCACTCTATACTGACCTTTGCCTGCTATTCATTAAAGATAAACATGGCTGATTTTGATGTTCTCTTCGAAGTTCAGCCCAAGAAACATTGCGTCTGGATTCTGAGAAGTTATGTTGCATTTATGAGACGAAATTTTTAGCGAATGCAAAGAACCTCGCATCGGAAAATAAAACGCTCAGTTAAATGCAGAGGGTAATATGGATGGTTTTTAATGGTTATCTGGCTCTAAGGATCCGATGACACCGCTGCTGCGCCGTAGGATCGATATGTATCTGACATTTGCATAAGCGCTAAAAGTCTAAGTCCTACCAACTCACCCACTTGAACGAGCATAAAGCCAGATGACTCCCTCTATTACACCTCAAGATCCCTCTTCTTTATTCCCAAGCTCAATACAAGTCCCAAACATTTATTAAAAATGGCAGAAGTCAACGATTCATCGGCTGCCGCAAGCGGCCCTACGAGCAACCTTCCAAGCCACTTCAACAAACTATCCCACATCTATCCTCGACAGACAGGAAATTCAACTTTGAATCTCTTTGCATCAATCGCCGACCACTTGGCTCCAATTTCAGCAACCTCTATCATTCACGACAATGCTTCCGGTCCTGGTACAGCCACAAGCGTCATTTTGAAGTCCCTGAAGCCAGAGGATTACCCCTCGGTCATCGCAACTGACATGGTACCAGCCATGATCGATGCATTCAACTCAGACATAGCGGAAGTAAATGGATCCTCCAAACTCACTGGAATCGTCATGAAATCCGAATTCCTCGACTTTCCAGACCAGCACTTCACGCATTCCATCACCAACTTCAGCATCTTCAATTTTGCCGACCCTTTGGTCTGCGTAAAGGAGATCTATCGTACTCTCAAGCCATCTGGGCAAGCGGTCATCACCACATGGAAAACTTTCGCTATTGGGGATGTTATCCATGAGACTCAACGACGGATTCGGCCTGACTTGCCGATCATGAAGGTTTCTGGGGTGGAGTATCACAAATCTAACGCCATCATCGATATCATGGTTCAGGCCGGCTTTGAGAGGGAGAGAGTTCGGTTATTGTCTCCAGCTGTGGTCGTGGGTGGCAATGATTTAGAGGGATTGATAGAGTTTGGGAGTGGGCCCTTTACAGATGCGGCAAGAGCTGGGTGGACGGATGAGGAGAAGGGTAGCTGGAAAGAAGTGCTACGTGAAGTGCTGGACGAGAAGAAGAGAGAGTTTGGTGGGTTGAAGTTTGAAGGGTGGGCTCTTTTGGCCACGAAATGATTGGTAATAATCACTGCTGTACGGAACATTCATGATCCGCTTCATCAATACCCACAGAACTCGGCTTCGTTGCTTATCCAGTTAGGGTGCCGAGTTCAGGGCTACGGATATCACCGCTCAAAGCTTGAAGTGGCGACTTGTTTTTCGGACACTTGCAATTCTTCATAAGTGAGCCCAGAATATAACATAAGCGGGTGCTTCGCACAGAAAAGTTGGCATCAGTGCGAAGCGCTCATAGCCTACGAAGCCTGGTCAAATTCTGCAGCGAACTAGGGAGAGCGTGCGCCTATTCCAGCCAAGATCCTTGAGCAGAAGGTTGCATTAATAAGCTGACCAGATATTGATGTGCAATTGGTTTTCCTGCGTTGTACTTGATCTGACTGCATGGCTTGGGGGGCTTGGCCGGCCGCCCCCTCGGCTTCGGGTTCCACGATTCGCTTGCTCACTCACCCATTAATCTATATAAACAATCGCTCTTCAATGACCTTAATAGATTCATTTTGAAGCCCTGCACTACTCCACCGACCTCCAATGTTTAGCCATGTCTTTCAAATTGACAGAAGAGCATGTCCGATCATTCCTCAACCCAGCTAGTGGTGGTGATTGGGCACCATTCCTGTCCGCTATAGATCCCGACGTCGTCTGGACTATTGGAAGTCCGAAAGAAGACATGACATGCTGCACTGGCGTTTTTGTAAGGCCCCTCCCCTACATTCCAATGCCGATTTCTGATCTGGAACAGAATCTTCAAGGCTGGCTCGACAAAGTAGCGCCTCTCCTCCAAGTCAAGCTTGAAGGCGCTCTCCAAATGAATGTTGAGTCGCTCGATATCATTGGAAACAAGGCCGTGGTCGAGGCGAGTGGATTTGCAACACAGAAGAATGGAAATACATACGAGAACAAGTAAAATCCAAAAAAGCCGTTCGAGTATGAGATGAAAGCTAATGACTCAACAGTTATTGCTGGATTATGACCTTTGATGATGAGAGCGGGAAAGCTGTGGTGATCAAGGAATATATGAATACGGCTTTGGTCAAGGAGGTCATCGCAACCAACCCTATGTAGAAGTTGGCTAGTTGAATTTTCGACTGGGAAAGGGGGCCCAGATGTACTTCTCGTTAATAATGCCCTATTTTTGCACTGGTTGATTGATTCTTTCTCTCCATCCCAATGGTACGATAACTTCCTATCCTACCAATTTTCAGCCATGTGAAGCTCGCTTGGCAATACATCCTACAAATTCCTCTGATAGTAAAGAGAATTAGTTTTGTCACGTTCTGGAGACAAGTCTCTAAACGTAAGTCTATTTTATGAGGTGTATAGATTCGCTTGCTCTGTTCAGCAGAGGATAATACACTCGATTTTGTTCTTCGGGTGCGTTCATTATAGTACGAAACAAATTCTGCCTACAACAGTTATCAGTTCACTCGTTACGAATTCAATATACTCTCCGAAATAAATCTTCTGGTAGCGGGTCACGTCAGAACAGTATTTCACAAGCGGGCTCATCAGAAATATAGGAAAGTCTGGAAATGCAGAAAGAGCCCAGGAGTTCATTGATTCGTCTGTTCAGTTCATCTATCATAACGCCCGAATCAAATCCGTATAAAAACTGCAGTAAGTTAGCGAGACTCATCAGACATGGCGCCATATTTCTTACCTCTATTTCCAGCCCAATACCCAACCCCCCCAAAATTAATCACATAAATCTAAATAGATCAGCTGATTGCATATTCTTTTTCATATGCTCATAAAACTTACCAAGGTAGAGCGCGCACTGTCTGCCCTGAGAATCCCAATGACAAGCAGCACATCCTACTCCATCTGGTGTATTAACACTGAGAGGAAACGCGCCCTTCTGGTCAACTCCACGCTTCTTGCAACGTGCCTCGCCAGAAATCTCGCGACCAACACAGTACGCCATATTGCCCTCGAGATAACTCTGTCGGACTTGAGCTTTTGTGTATAACTCATCGATCGTCAGTCTGGCCTTGCTTGTCTTGCCGTGGTTTATTTCGATATCCCGTCGTACTTTCATCTCAGATTAAAGCTTGGCCCGATCGGTCTTCACTTCATTGTGGAAGGCCATTACTCGGTGGGTATCTGCGCTGGCTCTTCGGCCATTCTGTATACCGCGATGTTAGCTCCTTGGAGCCATATCCAATGTAGGCAATTTTTAAAACTAACTGGCAAGAAGAGAACAAGACCGTAAATTGGCTTTGACTATCTTCATATTAGTTTTAAATAACAATAGCGTAGTTTAGCATCTCGAAACATACATCTGGAGCTGCGAGACCTTGTCCAGTACGGAGAGGCTAGAGGGTAGAGTCAACACGGGATTTCTCCTTTCCGATTATTTTGATTTCAACTTACGAGATAACCAGGGGGGGCTGGAACAGTCACAAAGCGAGGATTTGTTCTACCCTACAAGAAAATGTAAGAATTCTATCATCATTATTAAGCATCGGCGGATGCAATGAGACTCACAAGACTAATCGCGGCAGCGGCCAAACCCTTATATCAGAATCAGAATTCCAACGTCTTGTTTCATATTATGGAATTTCTTGGGACTTACTTGATATTTAGCATCAATTTACTTCCCACTGACAAGTATCAAATATCCATTCTCAGAGGGGGAGCCGGGAAGGTTTCCATCATTTCCAGCCACGTGGCCGGGAACGACAACGTGACCGGGGGCAGCAAGCAGAGGAGCACCGTTGATCAGCGCAGGCGGTGAGATTGGCTATTATCCAGTAAGTATACATGAATGCCGTCATGTAATCAGAGGTACGACGCCAGGGATTTCGGCGCGCGGCTATGAGAATGGTCAGCGTTTTCCTTGTTGATATATGGGAAATGGGCATTTGGGTACATACTTGACGCACAAGAAGAGCTCCTGGAGCTTGAGAATGCTTCACAGTATTAGCATGAGCTGCAGTTACGGTTACAGTGACTATACCTGGCCCGGGAAGAGGGGGTATGGCTGCGCGGGAGCAGACATATCCGGTACGGATGAATAGACACCGGTAGGATTGTCGGATGTCCCGTGGTCCGCCATTGTTGGTAGCTTGCAATAGATAGAATGGATGGTAAAAGAAACGAAACAAGAGGCTATGTCTTGTTGTGGTGTGCGACGGTTCAGGGTGCGCCCGTTTGTTGTTTGGAAAGATAAATTGTCACGTTGTGGGCTTCGGTTGCGAGACTGGCTTCGCACCCTTAGCATTCGAAGATTGTGCTTCAAGTTAACACCTGACATTCGAAGAAGACATCTAGAATATCTACTGGATCTAGATTGTCTTTTGTGGTGCTCCTAAGTCATGCAGAGTCTATTGGGGGCTGTACAAAGGAAGTTCACCCTGTGGGTACTGATGTAAACAACACTTCGAAGTCTAAGGAAACTGATCATTCTTTGCTTCAAGTTCGCTATTAGATTAGCTTCTAAACAATTTTAAGTTTATTTATACGTTATAACGAAGCCAAACCGTCCTCAGATGCTGATATTACGATGTTAGATATATCATGTGTGGAATGAGAAGTTCAGATCACGTGAGCAGCACAACAGGCTCATCGCTGTCCCAAAGACAGAAATAAGCTAACCAGACTATAGCTAGCCCCTAATCGCATGCTTGAAGTAAATTCTTACCTTGGGTTGAGAGCTAGAGGTGTTGAATTTTGCGACTAACATGGCAGCTTGCATCGTTTTGAAACAACTTCCCCCAAAAACTGGTATCAACGGAAGTAACGAGGAAGATCTGCCTTCCTGATCATTCATATAAGGATGGTAAATTCCCAGCTTGCTGTGTGCGTTTCACAGAAACCTAGGTCTCCTAAAACGACTGTTCTCTAGTCACATTTCTAAGAACTAAGAGGTCCCATTAGTAGCTCAAACACACCTATAGGACTGTGACGACTGGAGGACCCAAGAGCCTCATTTTCGGTGATTCGGCCTTGCCGAGCTTTGCTGAGGTCCAACGCTCTCCATTAGATTAGTCTACTTCTCTCCTTACCATTGTTTTCCTGTTGTTGTAGATTCCAAGAGACTCTCGTTATCTTCATATATCTGTCGCTGGTATGTGAGGCCGCAGTTACATGTGATTGCCGTCATTGTTCTTCCAGAGTAAGCGTCATGACTTCCATTTCATCCCATTCTCTTATTCGTCTATCTAGCTGGCTAATTTATCAATAATCCTCTATTTCCAAACGCCCACCCCCTGCTTTCTATCCATCTATCCTTGTATCCTTGTATCCACCTTTTCCCAGAACCAAAAAATTACACAGAGGCAACCTGATCACTCACTGAAAAAGTTCAATCTCGCCTACCAAATCAGTTCCCCTTACTAATACTCTGCATCTCCCACGCCTCCTCCCCCAGCAAAGTCGCATCCCCTACAGTTCTCGTCTCAGCATCCCTTCCCTCCTCGACACTACCACTGTCACGAACGACAGCACCTTCAACATCCGTAGACTCACCACTCTCGGCATTCCTAATCTCCTTCCCAACCGTATTCTTATATGAACCCTTTGCACTTCCCCATGTGCCCTGAAATCCAATCCCGGGATGGAAAACAGTCAGCGCAATGACAGCGATGGTGATCATCGGCGGTTCGAGGATCATGTACAGGACTTCGTCGTTGGCGAGGTTGCCGGCGAAACCGTCGAAGAGCTCGATTGCGCGGAAGGTGGATCGGATTATGATGCAGAGGGACGCTGTTGCCAGTGCTTGAAGGTTGTCAGCCTCCAGTTTCATAGAGGGAAGAGGGAAGGATGGATGAGGTTGCGAAGAATGAGAAATACGAACCGTAGAGAAAGCCCTTGAATAGCCTGGAGGTGTAGATGTGTGAGTTGTGTGTATTCCACGAATCCCGATTCTTGTGTAGTCGCCACGCAAAATCGCCGCAGAGAATGACGAAGACGACGAGGGATACGACTTGGAATATGAGTCCTGCAATCATGATATCCGTTCCCTTATCAACCTATTCAAAGCCAGTTAGTATTTTCCTCCACCTCAAGGCCTCCTCGGCTGCGAGTATACATACATCGTCCTGAGTCGTCGCAACTGAAGCAATAGCCCCTCCAGCAGCCTGCAAAACCAGACTGATAAAATCACACGAACAAAAGAAAATCGTATAAGTCCTCGGTTTGAACCTCGAAAGGCTAGGCCCGTATAACATGATGATCCTCGATAAACAAATGTAGATACCAGCCGAGATGAATGCCGGTGCGATGGTCAAGAAGATCAGGTACATGATGAACAGGTCTTTGTTGAAGATCGAGTAGTGCATGAGGACTCGAACAACGTAACCGACTGTCTCGAGAACGGTCCCTAGCAGCAACCCGACCATGAACCCCCAAGTCTTGTGTTTTATGCCGAGCCATAGGTGGGCGGTGATTAGCAGCCCGAAGATACCGATGAAGACTGAGTTTCCCCAGACGCTGGGAAGGTATTCCAGTTGTCCGAGACTTAGATCGCAGGTTTCGAGCGTGCAGAGTTCGTTGTTGAGGATTAGTGTTATGTTGCCGCCATGTATGGATGTTCGGTTTGACATGCTGGAAGGCGTCACCGTGTGAATCCAAAGACTTTTGTTCTCCAGATGCGAGTCCGGGTTGATTGCGTGATACCAAAGAGTTGAAGTGTAGTTGCTGACAAAATGATTAGAAGAGATGGATTACTTTATTGAAAGAGCTTTCTAAGTGTTCGAAGAGTAGTACCGAACTGGGGGTTGTTCATATATAAAGATGTACTTGTAAACGATGGAGAGTCAACATCGACAACATCTCCTGTGCGCAGTTTTAACTTTCCGTGAAGCGGTCCCGACGCCGGGTACGGCTGAGATACACAAATACGAGCCATCTCCAACGAGAATCATCAATTTCATGCCAACCGGTGTTGAGTACGTGGATATCAAGGGAGAAGGAGGCTGAGTGATCTTGGCGGTGGAGGAGATGAATTTTGACAGCGGGCCATGGAGGTTGGCGAACGAATCAACAGAACACGCTGAACTGGTTCATCTGAAGGACGAAACGGACGGAAAACACTTTCGGCATTTCGCGCTCGCTAAGCGGTGTGATGATCAGGATGTATTCTGGTCTTACAGAATGATGAAAGAAGAAGTCATCTGTAAGACTTCGGAAGCAAACTCAAACGATTATAGTACATTATTGCTCGTAGAACAAACAGCCTTATGATAGTTCATTGGCCTTGATACCCATATTTATGACTGTGTACAGTAGATTTCCCTTCATCTCCTTGTCGAGAAATCCTCAGCTTCTAGCCAGATTGTTCGGAACGTTGAAAGTGCTGCGAGATGGCGGCCTTAAAACTGTCGGAATAGATCGTCGGTTCTTCTTTGTACTCCTAATATTCTGTGGCCTGCAAAAGAGACCTGGAGACTACACGGATATCTAACGAATCAGTAAATTGCCCTATGAACGGCGAAATATCTATGCTCTCATCCTAGCGACGTTCCCATCACCAAGGCATGGGAGAGACCCATCATTTGCATCCTCGTATGTATCACGATAGCTCATCATTCTGTATTGGGAAGAAGAGACTTCCACTCCACCCGGTGGAGTACAAACGCCGTCCATCGATCGATCGACCGGGTCCGGGCCCGGTCTGACATTTCTGGAAACGGAGGCGGCCTATTTACGTCCGCTTCATCTAAGCGAGGCCTAGCATGGAATTGCCACCACGTCAAGTCTCATCATGGAGAGCGTCGCACGTCACAGTTCAAAGAAGTACGGAAATCTCCCCAAAATTCAATTAGAATATCTAAGACGATGGGAAAACAATGCCTTTCTGCGTATACCTCTAGGCATGTTTTTTTCGTCATCTAACATTTGTTTATTGTAATTTCTAGGCTAATTGATGTGGAAATTCCTCAGCTCCTGATATCGAATCGGACATTACCAACATCCGCTTCATATCATCGCTGACATCACTCCCTGGCTCACTCACCAACTCCCTCAAGTATCCAATCGCATTAAAAGACTAAAAATCCGAACGGACTCAGAGAAAAGAGACGGCAATGGTGACGGAGCCGGGGAAAATCCAGACGGAAAGCTTATTTTGTTCTATTCCATTCCAAGCGAAAGCAAAAGCGGGTACGGACCTTGTTCTAGAAGCTTATATCCACTAATTGTAACTATATCGTACCAAAATGTTTCGTGTTTGTTCGTTCTCTTTGGGAGAGTCGAGAACGTGCTAGTTCTTGTTCGGGTGTTTTGCGTTAGTAGTCGGTTGTGGTGAGCGTGGATCGCTAGGGTGGTTGGTCTGGTTTTCTGCGTCATGTTTGTAACTACTGTGGGCGGACTTTGGCTTTGGATGACTTCATTGGGGAGCTGGAAAAGACTTCACTAATTGAAGGAGGGGAGGAAAAGGAGAGCAAGGAGGAGGAGACGAAGGGGGAAAATAGAAAATTCAATAATACAATGTTCAACATTCAGGATGCATCTACTTCCAGAGTCCAGCTCTGTACTTTTACCTCATCGCAATGTGCATTCTATACACGGGCAGCAGGAGGAGCAACAGAGCCCTGATTCCCTTCAGCCGCCGAATCACTCCCACTCTCCACCAACTTAACACTAACAGCATCCAACTCAACCTCCATCGCTACATCCGTAGTGGCAAACTTACTTGCGCTAACACCTCTCTCGAATAGCGTATCGAGCTGGACGTAACTCCTATTCTTTGGCTCAGGCAAGCGGAAGTAAATCCAGATAACACACAAGGCGCAGGCGCCGGCCCAGAAGAGGGCGCTCTTGGCGCCCCAGCCCCAGCCAGAGGACGTGCTGGATCGCTCGGTGAGTTGGTAGCTGGTGATGGTGTTGGCGATGATACTGCCAATGTTGTAGGAGTTGCGGGCGAGGACGATTGACTTGGCCTTCAGGCGGGTGGAGGAGAGTTCTGCGACAAGGGCGAAGCAGACGGGACCGACGGTGCAGCCGTAGATGAATGTGAAGAGGAGTAGGATGCTTGCTACGGTCCACTGAGCTGGGTTGTTGTACTTGGGAAGGAGTGCTACCAAGCCGATAATGAGGAGGAAGAAGAAGAGTGTGATGGAACCGTAGAGGTACAGGGTACGACGTCCGCAGCGGGACATCAGGAACCAAGAGACGAAGGTACCGAGAACACCGAGTGCGTATTGGATCAATGTAAAATTGAAAGCCCAATCCTAGATACTGAGTTAGCACGTGAGTTCAAAGTGATCGTCAAGCAACATACCTCTGCAAGACCGGCCTCTTTATAGAAGAGGGTGGCGTAGCCCATGAAGACAGAGCCGCACATTGCTTGGATCAGCCAGACGGCGCAGGTTATTTCCGTTCGGCGGAGATCGATGCCTTTGAAGCAGTCGGCGTACGATGTGCCCTCTGATACTGTCTTTTCATGCTCGTTCGTGTCGTTAATCAAACTGATAGTAGCATCGACGTTGAATGTTGGATCCGCCCGGGTAGTGAGACGGAGGAGGGATGCCCTGGCCTCTTCGATGAGACCCTTCCGAACAAGCCACCATGGGGACTCTGGCATAAAGAGCACCCCGACTAGGAGAGGAAGGGGCCAAACCCATTGCAGTGCAAACGGGATCTAGAAATGTCAGTCTAGTTTAGAACAGAGGCTGGGGTGGGGTTTACTCTGTAGGCCCATTCATCAGCACGATTCAGCAAACCACGTACGACGCCGGCAGCAATCATTTGGCCCATGATCCAGCAAAGATTAATATACGTGCAAAGATAGGGACGGAGAACTTGGGGGACGACTTCGGAGGCGTAGGCGGTTGGGACTAGGTCAATTAGTATACACGTACGAAGTTGCTGGGATAGAAAATGAGGTATGACTTACGAGTCTGGAAAATTCCCCAGGGAATACCGCAAAGGATTTGGCCGGCCAGAAGTGTCTGGACGTTTGGCGCAAAGAAGGGCACGAAGATACCCGCGATCATGAGAGCAAGAGCTCCAACCATAGTCTTGCGATAACCGTACTTCTCGGAGACGATGCCGCAGATGAAGAGCCCTCCGATCTCACCAACCAGAGCACCAACAGTAAGACCGGCTTTCCATTGTGCGGCTAAGAAGAATTTACCATCCGCACCCAACTCACCGTACGTCTTGTTGAATTGTGATTGGGCATAGAAGGAGGCAATTAGAGCGAGGTCGAAGCCTTCCATGATGACGGCAGTCGATAAGAGAATGGACCAGAAGGTTCCTGGCTTATAGATCTTGAGGCCTTGCTTGATGGTCATGTTTTGCTCCGTGGTGGTCGCTTCCTTTGCCTCGTCGGATATACCAGCGATATTGAGCGCAGAAGAAAAGGTTCGTGGAGTGTTAGCTCCAGTGCCAGGACCAGTATCGCCATCATTGAGAATCGCAGGAGGTGCATCTTCTATAAAGTTTTTGCCACTGCCAGTCTGAGGACCGTTATCGCCATTAGCGACCGGCGCAACTGAAGAAGTGGCTTTGGGTTCCATTGTGTATCAGACAAAAATAATTGAAGATCAAATATGAAGCGAGATGAATGTATAAAAAGCGAAGGGATAAAGTCGAAGGATGTACATTATGTAAGTTGGAAGTCTTGTCGAGGAGGTAAATTCGGGTTTTATATTTCTGTGTGGAGATGGCACGCTACAAGAGAAATAGAATGAGGTCACCTTGGACCCATCAATACCCAGAGGAGAATCATTTTTCGTAGTTCTCATGACTCATTCCAATGGGCTAGAATGGAGCGGGCCCGACCGTTTGTACTTAAAAGCGGGTAAGGCTGGTAGTTAGTATGGTGTTTCGAACTTAGAAGTGATGGGCCTTCTGGGAGTGATTGTCCTATGACAGAAAAGATGACAATGGGGGAAGTGTATGGCGGAGAAAGTGAGCCAAGTGGCTGTGGAGAATATTGGGGTCTGGAGAGTAACTGCGACTAGTTTAATCTAGTCTAGCTACCGGCCTTGACGAACTCTGGTCCTGGGTATGACGGATCAAAAAATGTGACGACTGATGTTCAAACAAATTTTCGATCAAACAAAAAAAATTCAAGGGAAGCAGATATGGTAATTGAGCGGTTGCTTTTTGAAAGGTCATAGAACCATAGCAAATGAGGGTTGCAATTTTGAAAGGAAAAGAGAACTTGCAACTTGAAAGTAGTAGAAATATTAATAGAAAGCAACATCAACCAAGCAAGAACTCGTCAGCCTGACAGTCTAACAGATATATTTTGCACAAGTTAAGCGACTGACTGACCTTTCGAGAGATGAATACTGGCTCACAACCACGCAAACTTCTCATTCGCAGTCCATTCTGGCGCTTCTTCGTCTCTTCCTCCATCTCCATACCACATCAAACTAGCGATGCATTCCTGCTCCCTCTCAACCAATCTATACTCAACCTCAATCCCTTTAATCAACTCCAGAACAAGAGGCGACGGATCCCACAACTTCACAGTGCCTAACCCCCAAAACTCCGCTTCTGCTTGGGCAGTTCGAACAACAATCTTCAAAGCCCTTCTCATCTTCGCCATATCTTCTTTGCCAGGATTCTCCTTTTCAAACACCAATCGCAGAATATACAACGTATTCTCTCTCCTTGCAGTCTCCCCAGCACCATAGAATCTTCTCGTCCAAATAGCCCAAACTCTATCCTTCCTATCCAATTCACCAACCAGAGCACCTTTAAGTGGACATTTCCTTTCAAAGATCCTCCCACAGACGAAATCCTCTTTTGCATGATGCCAGCGCATGTGATCAGCATCCGGGAGGACCATCAATGCATTCTTCCCACTTCCAGCCAGTCTCTTCCGAACAAGGTCCTCGTCTCGCTTACACAGTGCATCCAAATCCGCATCCAAAACAACCGACTCACTCTCACTCTCCAACTTCTGACTCTCATCTGTCTTACTGGTAGGGAATTCTAAGTGAGTATTCCTTCCCACCGGTTCCCATCCCAGTTTCGCATAATACACCTTCCCAATATCCGAATAAAGCAGACTCCCCACACATCTCTCCCCATCACTAACCTGCCAAGTCCTCAACACCTCGCCCAGTTCCTTCATCATTCTCTGTGCATACCCCCGTCCCCTATACTTCGGATCGCAATACACACTCGCAATCCCATGGAGTGTCACATCTCGCACTTCCCCTTCTGCTCCCGTGACCGCAGCCGCACCTACATGCACTGCACTTTTCTTGAACGTCTCACATGAAGCTAGGATCGGCCGCTGATCAGGTGGGAGATTCCTATCTACCAGGATCCAGAGCGTCATGTTTCCATCCCGGGCGAGGGGCACAGTGAGGAGGTATGCAGACTCGGAGAGAAAGTCAGGGAGAGAGAGGGAGTCGCCCCATGAGGGGTGGATAAGTGTCCAGATTTGCTGGCACTCGGCTGGCGTGGGGTACGTGAGGTGGAGGGAGGGAGATGAGGATAGGGGTAGGTCAATGTTTGCTGCTGTGTCTGCTGCTGTATCACTTGCTGGGAATGTTGACGGCATGGCTAGGACGAGGCTGAGTGGAGGTACATAGGTACATGTAACAGGAAGTACAGTAGGACGAGGTTCTCAGCCTTTCACATGGCTTGTGGTTTCGTGGACTTATTGGCGCAGTAGTGTGGGCTGGCTGGATTACTATTCCGAAGACCCCCTCCCACTCTCGGTTGCATTGTTTTGTTGTGACCGGATAATTCAACGAGAATTCCAGCAGCTCAGGCTCACATGCCATCATATGACTCCTTCTGACTTCTCTCTCGTATCTACATCCATGAGAATCCAGTCTTACTATCAAAAAATTATCCCGCAGATAGCAAGGAATCACGGTCAACTCCCTGGTCACGTGCCTAGATACCTCATTTTGAACTTCAACCGAGAAATCTCGCGAGAATTCCAACGACATACCACCAACAACAGTCTCGATCACCCTCAATCCACCTCAACCCACCCCAATCACCCACCATCAGTGCAGTATCCCTCGTACAAAAGCAGTCTTCTCCGCATCTCGTGCCCTTCTCCGCACGTAAATACATGCAGCCGCGGCGGTCCGGATGGCCCTGTAGTGGGGTACGTTGGACCAGGTAGCTGGATGCTGAGCTCTTGGGGGACCCCCATTTCCCCCTTATCTTTCTTGGGGCTCACTCAGCTCGCCGATCTTGTCCTTCTTTCGGGGAAATTGTTTGGTCTGTTTATTGGTAGGTAGGCGGTGGGATAGAAGGTATCGTGAGTTTGTCAGCTGAGAGGCCTTGAGTCAGTCTGTTCGCTGTTCTCTGGTGCTTGGGTTGAGGTCGAAATTGAAAAGACACCCCTCCTCCCCTCTCCTCTCTTCTCTCCTCAGCCTATTTTCTACCATCCTCTTCTTTCATTCTATACTCGGGCAATAGAGCAACGCATTTCTCTCTACATTTCTCATATCAAATTCCCAGACATCTCTATACCCTCAGTTTCTACCACTATATTTCTCATTTCTAGCTATCAATCTCTCCTGTCAAAGTCTCCCGGCCACCTCCCCTAAACCCCCAACCCCAATATGACAGTCACAGAGCCAATCTGGTGGAAAGATGGCGTCGTCTACCAAATCTACCCCGCCAGCTTCAAAGACTCTAACAATGATGGTCTTGGAGACATCCCCGGAATCGTCTCCAAAATCGACTACATCAAAGACCTCGGTGTCGATATTGTCTGGCTCTCCCCCCACTATGATTCCCCTCAGCACGACATGGGCTATGATATCCGCAACTACGAATCCGTTTACGCACCCTACGGCACCGTCGCAGATGTTGAAACTCTGATCGAAGCCTGCCACTCCCGCGGCATGCGCCTGATCTTCGACCTTGTCATCAACCACACATCAGACGAGCACAAATGGTTCGAAGAGTCGCGGAGTTCGAAAGACAACCCGAAACGAGACTGGTATATCTGGAGACCTGCGAAGTACGCTGCAGACGGGACGCAGATGCCGCCCAACAATTGGAGATCTTTCTTTAGCGGCAGCGTGTGGGAATGGGACGAGCACACGCAAGAATATTATCTCCATCTGTTCGCAAAGCAGCAGCCCGATCTGAACTGGGAGAATGACACAACCAGACGCGCAATCTACGAATCGTCGATGGAATTCTGGCTACAAAAGGGCGTGGATGGGTTCAGGATCGATACAGTGAACATGTATTCCAAAGACACATCTTATGCCGACGCACCTGTCATCGACTCCGGTATCTTTGAACAGCCTGCCGCTGGCCTCTTCTGCAACGGTCCACGCATGCACGAGTTCCTCCGCGAGATGAACACCCAAGTATTCTCCAAGTACGACATGATGACAGTCGGCGAGCTCCCCCACACTCCAGACCCAGCCCACGTCCTCCGCTACGTCGGCGCAGGAGACAAGCAACTTGACATGGTCTTCCAATTCGATATTGTCGATCTCGGCGGCGGCAAGACTCACAAATACGAGATGGAAGAGTACACCCTCCCAGAACTGAAGAGCGTCGTGACAAAATGGCAATCCTTCATCGAGAACACCGACGGCTGGACGACCGCCTTCTGCGAGAACCACGACCAAGGCCGCTCCGTCTCACGCTTCACATCAGACGCTCCCCAGTGGCGAGAGCGGTCTGCCAAGCTCCTCGCGATGATGATGTGCGCCATGACCGGCACATTATTCATCTACCAAGGCCAGGAAATCGGCATGATCAACGCACCCAAAGACTGGCCCATCGAGGAATACAAAGACATCGAGAGTATCAATTACTACAACTCCGTCGCTCAGCGCACAAACAACGACGCCAAAGCCCTCGCCCACGTCATGAAATCCATCCAGATCCTCGGCCGCGACCACGCTCGTCTGCCTATGCAGTGGGATGCCTCTCCCTACGCTGGTTTCACATCCCGTAAAGAGGGAGCGTGGATGCGCACTAACGATACATATACAGCCATCAACGTGGCATCACAACTCCCTAACCCGTCCTCGGTTCTGAATTTCTGGAAGGACATGCTCCGCACAAGGAAAGAGTACAGAGAACTCTTCATCCACGGCTCTTTTGAGACATTCGATCTCGAAAATGAACATACTTTTATTTTCGCTAAGAGGTTTGCTAGGGATACGGCGGTCGTGGTGTTGAATTTCGGTGAGGAGACGAGGGAGTTTAAGAGACCTGATGTTGGCGGTGGGAAGTGGGAGTTACTTGTTGGGAATGTGGAGGGGGTTGATGGGACGGTGGATGAGCTTCAGGGGTATGAGGGGAGGATTTACTTGGTCAATTAATGTCTCCTTTGTCCAGCAGGCTCGGGTGAAGAAGCTCTCGGGTGGGGAATCTTAGCCTTTCGAAAAAGTCTAGGCGTACATGGGGTGTGTTTTCATCGTTGAAATCTGGCGTTTGTTTATTTCGAGAGGCGTTTTGTTTTCTTGCGTGTATTCACTCCATAGAGAGAACGATGCTTACTTCCATAAAATACATATATCTCACTTCTAAATCCTGATTATATTTCCGAACCTACGTTATTTATTGCAGATGTGAAGTTATTCTGGATCCAACAGGTCTGCTCATTTGATATTAACATTTCACAACATCAACAAAGGCGGTGGGCCCCTAGACTTTTCTTTTAATATCGCTTGAGACTCGATGTTTGAAGCAGTTCCCAGTTACAAAGTGGCAAGAATAGAGAGTTCGGCATGGTGCTCACCCTCTTTCCTGAATGCGTGCGTGCAAGTCCAGGAAACATAATGATGCCATCGATGGTTGTGTACATCGTATTTGTTAGAGACGCTTCGCTTTCTGTGTAAGCCCATGAATGCTACTCGCTCTTTTCCACCTCAATTCCAATTCCAACACAAGCTATCTGCCATAGGGATGCCTGGCTAAGGATCCATGTTCTATGCAAATGCCTTCTCTCATTCCTTCCTCCATCACGGACTGTTCTCACCACCACTTGCCTTCACATGACTCTTGCCCCCAACGGGAACACATCCACATCTCAAATCTAAGGTCTTTTATACACCACTGGTCACCCCTCAAACACCTTCGGAAGAGTCTTAACATCAGCTCCTTCGAAGTTGGAGATCCCAATCTCGTACAAGCCTAAAGTCGCACTGACACCCGCCACTTTAATCCAAGGCTCAAACAAACTCGTGATCCTTTGAACGGCATTCTCATCCAACGGAAGCCAAGCGCCGGGATTGTACGCATAGAGATTTGCTTTATTGGGAGGAAGGCTTTCGTCGTAGTAAACTCGTGGGTCAGTGGCGGGATTGTATTTCTCGAGGTATATTGCTGGGACCCAGCCTGTGCCGCCGCGGGTGTCGTGAGATATGGCGTACCACCGGCCTAGGTCATATCAAAAAGTCTGTGATTGTGTATCCAAAACTGATAGTAATGAAGCGGACATACCTGTCTTGCTCGCGATAATACTCACCAGCTCTCCTATTTTCAGGTCCCGTTCGTACAGGGCTCGATTCCCTGTGAAGCTCTGGACTGCGATGCACATGAATTCATTGTGCCTGATTGGAATATCTTGTCGATCGTTTGGAGGTGGGGTGCCATGTTGGAGAGGATAGATCGTGTGGTCTGGTGGTGGAGGGCCGAGGCATCCTGTTGTTGTCGGGATCGTATCAATTATACCAGGTGTGGATGAGAGTCCGTCCTCTTTAACTGCGCCTCTCTCTTGTGAGTCCAGAATGTTCTTATTTCGGTATTTCTCCCCCTCTTCAACGCCGGAACACCATCCCGCGAAATGTTTTGTGAAAGCCAGGGCAAATAGGACGAGGAGCCCAAGCCCAAAGTGGATGTATGAGAGGCTTCCGGAGATCTGATCGGTGTATGACCATCCCATCAGAGCAATGAGGAACATTAACAGGGGGACGACCCTCATGATGTCTCTCTGCCATTGCGAACTCGCAGGCGATGGAGTGGACGGCATTGTGACGATGGTGCTGGTAATAGCTGTGTGGTGTGTTGGTGTGTTGGTGTTGGAGAGGAAACGGGTTAAAGATGCAGTGGTGGAAGATGAATGTTGAAGGTTGAATGTTGCATGTGATAACATTCTGGGAAGAGAGGAAGGGGCTGAAGGGGCAAGATACTCATCTGAACGATCTAACCTGTTTGGGGGTGTTGTTTGAGTTGCAGATCCCCATTTTGGGGAAGGTACGACCGAAGTGAGCTAGACGTCCTCGCTTCGAGACATCCTCGCTACCAGACCAGACACAAACAGCGTATGGGGCTCGCAGAAGAGGTTACACGAGTTTCAATTGTAGTTATTCTAAGTTCTGTCTAAACGGCTATGTTACCTATCTTTGCGGGGTCCAAAAGGTCTCATTTTTGACTGTGTCCCCCTGACCTAATAGACAATGCCTCTCGATCGGCTGCATCTCCTACCATCGAGCATTGTTCAAGAAGATTAAATATTTCAGATGTATTAAGAATAGTTCATCGACTACTCAATATGCTCCTGAATTTACCTCCCTAGGTATTGGTGACTGCACACCATCCAAGGTGCACGAGTATCTCCGTACCTAAACAGTTACAACTAACTAAATAAGCGAACAGTGTTCCTCGACCGACCCAGAGTTCATGACATCGTAGGTATCTGGACTAGACTATTTGCTTCTGGACTGGCACGAAAGATATATCAAGGGACCACCTCTGCTCACTCCTTAAAAAAATCCCTTTTCAAAACCACCTCCAGATCAATCTTTCCAAACTTCGCAAGTCAAGCAAGAAATCCCACAATGTCTTCCCAATCTACATCCCCAACCGCCAACAACATGTGGCGGGCCAATGCTCAATCCTCATCGGAAGTCATTATACCCGTCGAAACCTCATGGCTTACCAACTCATGTCCAGATCTCAAGGCACAGTTCAGAGACGTATTGGCTACGGCACCTCAAAGCTCCTCATGGGACACGAACCTCGATCCAGCTCTCGAGGCACAATCCCGAGCCGACTGGGGCATTCCACCTCCACATACCGTCGTAAAGGCGAAAAAGTCGTCGTATAAATGGTGCATGGAGCGCAAAGAGGAGATCCTCGCTGGTCATTCTTCAAAGTCCGCTACCAAAGTATTCGTTCTGTACGTCCCCCCTGTCCTCTGATGATTTGGTTATATTCAACACCCAAAAATTCAGCTAACGGATATTGAAATTCTTAGGAAGTGTCACTTCTGCGAGCGGTGGTTCAAGCATTGCATGTCCTCCATCGCTGAACGCAAATCTGAGTTAAAGGTAAGTGACGTAAATCACGTCACAAAAAATTCCCATATATAACTACTCGCCGATAATCCCCCCCTCAGTATCTTTGCTATGAGAAGTAAACCCGCTTTGGCTAATCCTAATTACTTTCCACAGACTTGTCGTTGGTGCCAGGCAGTGGACGAGGAATACTACGATCGCAGTCAGTGGGCTGTACATCGACACATCGACTGCAATCAATCGAGTGCTAAGAAGTGCAAATAGATGTATTTCTTCATCTTGATACTTTGCTGCCGGATTATACATAGAATGGGTAGTTTATATAACTGTAGGCATAACCGCAAACAAAATTGGAAAAGGAACAACTGTCGGCTAGTGGCGTTTTAGTTTTTCTAAAAAGACTTGTATCCTTAGTCAATCTGGTAGAAGGGAATACAAAATGCAGTTGTAGATAATACTAAGATGTTATCCTAAATTTTCTCTTTTCTTAATAGGATTTTCTTGCATTTGTAAACCATGTGTAATTATGAATACTCAGCTGTAAAGTTTCGGAGAGGATTTATTCAAGATTAAAAGGCGTACTTATGCCAGTAATGCCCGATTAGCAAACAGACATCGGCAAAGGTATTATCATTAAAAAAAATCATGCCTAGCCTTCTGGAAATTATCTCCTTTGCAGTAAGTGAAGCTGGTCGTGATAAATCCTAGTTATCATCTTTCTCTCTATCTCTCTCTCCTAGAAACCCAATTGCTAAATCAACCCACACCTACCTACGATTCATCCGCTACGAAAGAACTGCAACATCGTACAATATGATCAATCCCAACATAAATCTCCTCATCCTCCCTTCTCCCTTCATCCCGCTCACCTGAAGCGAGACTCGGCAAACAAACAGACCAAGATAAATGGAAGCTTGTACCGCATCACGTGAAACGCGGGGGGATGTTCCTCCGCCAAGCAGCTTCCAGTTCCAATTCCATTCCATTGCCTGTCCAATCCTCCACCCACCACCGGTCAATTTACGTACCGGATAATAACAACAATTGAATTATCCAACCATACATATCGCATTGGTATCGCATCGTCGTCGCATTCAAATAGCGACGCAATTTATTTCTCCGAGCTGAATGCGCGGACGAATAGCAGACTCTCGTTTCTGGCTGCCTTGAATGTGCGTAAGCTTCGAGGTGCGGTTCAGCCTCGCCGCGTACCTCACTACGTCCACGAC
Organism: Cadophora sp. M221; assembly: GCA_017366145.1. Classification (NCBI taxonomy): domain Eukaryota; kingdom Fungi; phylum Ascomycota; class Leotiomycetes; order Helotiales; family Ploettnerulaceae; genus Cadophora; species Cadophora sp. M221. The sequence continues at coordinate 24,081 of JAFJYG010000199.1, read as the reverse complement.
CTTCCTGTCTTGATTGATCATAGCACAGGAGTAGTAAATAGACGAGTATGGGATTTTGATAAATACTTGGCCGAGTCTCAAAGAAAATCTTGAAAGCTCATACACAAACTCCAGATTCAAAACATCACATCATCTCCATCAAATCCCCAACGACCTGCGCCAAAAACCTCGGATCCAATACCTATTTCATCACAACAAACAAAGCACTAGGATAGGAAAGCGAAGAAAAGATAACCACAAGCAATCATGACGCTTATTCCAAACGATACAAAAGATCTCAAGAGCCAAGAAGATCAATACCCCTCTCCCACCGCACGAGAAACCACCCATCCATTCCCTAACCCCATCCTCCCAAACCCATCATCCCAAGACGAGCATAACACAACATTCTCTCCCCCGCCCTACTCCGAGACAGATTCAAACGCCCATACCCTCCCTCTCACCGAGAATAATACCTCCAAACAAGATATCACCTCAGCAACAACACCACCACCACCACCACAATCCAACCCCGTCTCCGCCTCCAGCTCCGTGAACCTCTCCGGGCCTCTCCACATCACAGGAGCAGTGAAATCATCTTCCTCCGTGACGCTCAAGAACCACATCCGCGTCGACGGGAAAGTCGATTCGAGCGGGTACATCTGGCTCGAGGACGAGGTCCTTGTGGATGGGAAGGTGGATAGTAGTGGCAAGGTTACGTTGAGGGATGGGGTTAGGGTGCAGGGGAAGGTGGATGCTAGTGGTGCTGTTGAGTATGTTTATTTTTCTTTCTTTCTTCTCCCACACTCTACTCTCACTTTCTTGGACTGTTACCTTTATCTTATACACTCCTCGTCCATTTCCAACCCCTCGGGGAAAAGAGAAAATAAAACGCAAAGAAGGGGAAAAGGGAAGAAGAAGGAAAAGTATTGACAACCCCCCAGATTATCAAACGGCATCCACATCTCCGACAAACTCGACGCCAGCGGAGCCGTCTCCCTCACAGGCGGCGCGAGGGGTATCTTCATCGGCGGCAAAGTAGTCAGCAGCGGCGCAATCGACATCACAGGTCGAGTCGAGGTTCTGGGTCCTATCAAAGCCAGTGGAAGTATCCGTATCAGGAGCGGCGAAGGGAAGGCCGTTATGAAACTCGGCACGAAGGTTGAGGCTTCGAGTGTGGCTGTTGAGGGGGATGTTGAGGTTGGGTGAGTTATTTTACCTATCCTACGATGTGGCGAGTTGAATGCTGACTAGATGGTTGTGTGTAGTGGCAATCTATATATCTCCAAGACGCTGAAGTTGAAGGGAAATCTGCATGTTAATGGCGATTTGGAGATTAAAGGGGATTTGATCATGCAGAAGGGGGATGTGGTTACTGTTTCGGGGAAGAGGACTATTCACGGGAGTATCAAGGAAGTTTGATCTTGTGGAAATGAATGGAGTGCGATATTTCAGCTGGCTCGTTTAGAGAAGGTTGGGTAATGCAAGGTCTTGGAGGATAAGAGAGTGGAATGAATGGAGGAGATGTACTGATACCCCTAAATAAACGAATCTTGAATCTTCTGGGAAATATGAACCAACCAGTGAGAGAACCCTGTTGTGATTAGAGAAAAGAAAACAAATCAAACCCTGGGAGTCATTGATTGAGGTGTACGGCACAAAAACAATACCTCTCTGCTTGGAAAACCTCAAAAGTTCATACTCGATAGATGAAGTATCTAGAATATTCTCTTTTCTGGAAATGAGAAATGAGAAATGAAAACAAGAACAGCCAACACGACCGAAGCGAACCCCTAAGAAAATATGACTCCCACTCTAGTGAGTGGCCCGCCAGTCAGTCCTCGTACCTGATCTTCGAACACGCGGGGTTCGGAGTTCAACCCACCTAACCTACCTACCCAGCCAAGAAATGAACGCCGTGTTGCCCACCCACCAGCCAGCCTTCACTAGAAGCTTCTCTAAATTCGCACTCACTCAGTCAATAGTACCATACTACCAACTAATTAAGTAAGAATATTTTCTTTTGCTGGTACACGCGCAGCCTTAAATTAAAACTTTGTACCTTAATTACCTACTACCTGGGTAGTGCAGTTCAGTCCAGCGCATGCCAGCCAGCGGCTCTGTCCCGTACCTTGGTACCTTGAACGGAGAATTTTCGCTTAGTGGCTCGCCAGGGGGAAAATTCTTTTCCAGGATCCAGTGTGGTCAGGAAACCAAAACACCATCATGCACCTAAGGAAAAATATCTCACGATGTTTCATTCAGGAGTATGGATGAATGCAATTTTAGGTAATTACTGACACATGAGTCGAAGCGGTATTGAAAGCAAAAGCTTGTTCCTTTGGATTTTATGGGACGCGGCTTAGGTAGAAAATTTCACAGGCTTTTTTGTTATGGTTCGCTTCACACGTGGTAGAGAGGTGCGGATGGTGGATCCGACACCGGATCTACTAGGTACTTAACCCAGCCCAGCTCAGGTCTAGAAGCGCAGGTGGCACAAAGGGGTATTTCCGTTTCATTGGGATTGAGAATGGGATTGGAGATGGCATTGGAAGTGGAGATGGCGAAGGAGATGGAGATGAAGGCGGGATTCGGAATCCACTCCGAGGCGTGAATAGCCGTGACCAAACACCTTTACAATACCCACTCTGGTGAACAGTGCAGTGCCAGTGCCAGTCCTATGACTATATCGTTTCTAAATCCAGCATGTTATTACCCCATAGTCAGTCAGAGATTTTTCAGAGATTAGAAGAATAGATTTTTTAACCCTTGCTGGATGTTTGGGATTTTTCAGGAGCAGGCGAGCAGGCGACCACAGTATGTGCTGTAGAATTCTACAAGTACGAAATATGTGGCGTAGTGATGTCACTGGGAAAATTATTCAGCTCGTTGGGAGGTGTGAGGGATGGAATGGTTGGTAGCCAATGATATCAGGTGTTTGGGGATAGAATGTTCTATTATTAATCCTCGCGCCCTGTGGCTGATGAGAGCTACAGACAGCAACGAGATCTTGACGAGCAGATCACACCACAGCACAACATCACAATACAGCAGAGTAGAATACAGTAGGGCACAGTCATACATCCACGCCCTTCAAATTCCGTGGCTGGATGGCTCAAGCTCAAGCTTCGTGTGCAGTAGTCAACGTCACCTCATCCTCACTCACCGTGCGGAAGTAAATTCGCGCTGATGGAACCTGGCTGGGCTGACAGGGCTGGTCATCCGGGTGCGGTTCGGGTATGGATGTGCCGCGCGCAGGGCGTTCGTCCACACCCACACCTACACATATGGGCACGGCGTTCGCTTCGGCTTTGTTATGTAATTGACGAGAAGTCGTCATGTTGTTTTGTGTCAGAGGTACACTTAGCAAGGGATGGGATGTGAAAATTCGAATTCGATGGATTGATGAGTCGTTTCGTCGTCTGACTACAGTGCAGGGCGTGTGGACTTAACTTATGGGGATTAGTATGGGAAGGGGGGAAATGGATATATAGAGCGTGTCTGCTCGATGGGATAGACTCTTTTCTTTTCGGTATCAGATCAGAATATCATCTTCACATCACTTCAAAGCAAAGCAACTGAACACACTTGCCATTTCATATCAACTACTCACAACACAACACAACACAACACAACAAGCCTAAACAACACTACCACTTCACTTCACTCCTCCACTTCACCAAAACACCACCACAAACCAAACAAACCCAACATCACAATGTCTGCACTCTCCACCGCACTCTTCCTCGAGCACCCAGAAGTCGACCCCGTCTTCCAAAAGATGTCCATGGAGAAGACCTCAATGGAGTCCGCTCGATCTGAACGCTCCGTCGTCTCCTCAGAGAAGCACACCAGCACCTTCTCCAAGCTCGGCCACAAGATCGCAAAGGCCGCAAAGGAGCACCACAAGAGCGTCAATTCTGCATTCACCGCCTACTACGGACTGCCTGTTGTGGATAAGAAGGTCGTTTCCAGGGCGTAGGAGATTTCTCGCGATGGGATGGGATGGGATGGGAAATTCCGGGGATGGGGATGAGGGGAGGAGATGGGATGGGATGGAATGGAATGCGGGGTTGGAAACGAGGGGATGAGATTGGAGATTTACGACATTTTGACTTCTCAGCGATGGATAGATGGAGGGGGGGATGGAAAAAGCATGGGACGGAGCACTTGATTGATGGATGCATAACAGCATGGAGTTTTTTTGGAGACTGGGCACAGCACGGCATCGGATGGATACAGACATAGATACCTACCTCGCCTGTTTTTGCTTTTCTTGAATTCGGTGTTACTAGACAGATAGACAGACACTAATTAATACTTAATACTTGAACCCAAAACACTTTTCTTGTTTTTCTGTTTCAATCTTGTGTTTTCCTTTGAGTGATACGTTTCTGGCGAATGTTTTTGTAAGAAAAAGATGACTTGGCAGTAAGCAATAGGGATTTCTTTTTTCGTGATTAAGTCGACTGTTAAATCATTCCATTTCAATCGCTATACCAGTCAAGAACAAAAGGTTGTGATGCTGGCAAAAGATGTCGGTATATAGAGTAGTCTACTTAAAATTCCAGGGAAATAGAAGAGATGCGCCATGCCTAAAGTGAGTTGATGCCTAGGTAACTAGATTCACAGAGCGAAATCGAACCTTTCAAATTGGGGAAAGGAGATTGTCTCTTTGAGATAATCGGGATCCAAATCTGAACTCTACTCTCTTTTCTTCATAGCTATCATCCACCTGGCTTTTCTAGCTTGATATTGGAAGGGAGACCCATGGAATTCATGGCGGATCACGTGGATATTTGGCGCACGTGATCGTTCGGCGGTTTTGGAACTGCTTTGCTTGAGGAGACTCTGCAGGATTAAGTACTATATTGGTATTGAGTCGGAACGAAGATGATTGGTAAGCAGGGAACTGTAACTGTGTAGCTTACAGCCATGTATTTATTTACTTCTTACCGGACGCCGTCGTGACACTTTGAGGATTTCTTCTTCCTCCCTCCTCGAGCGCTATGGCAGACACCGTTACCAGGCCTTTAGCTGATCCAGATAACCCGTAAAATTGGCAAGAGCGCCACACCGCACGTTCTGATATATATCCAATGTATCCAAAGCCACCTCTAGCTAGAAAAAGCGCAATAATTAGAAAATTTTAGACAGTTTTCCACAGGGATCTAGTTTTCATTACGACGTGGTTCTCATCACCCTATTTCTCGTCGAGCATTTCCGAGGATGTATTGTTCTTAAATTGTATGTTTATTCCTTAAATTGTATGTTTATTCTAATAATCTTTCATATTTCCCAAAATCAATTATCTATCTTAACCCCATCAATATCTGAATCGATTCCTGTTCTTCAGATGTCTCATCCAAATTTCAGGTTTAAACCTTGGTCTTTACTTATTGATTAGATAATAAGAGCCGTACTAGAAATCTTTTATATCAAGTATTCGGTTAAGCTCCGACGTATCCTATAATCCTACCAGAGGTGGGCAATAAAGCACCAAGCGATTGTGCTAGTAAACCTGATTTCATTCCTCATGCAGAGATTCCTTTTCCGCCTAGAACTAAGCTACTTATTTTTCTTCACATCCCTATTTAATTTTCTCCTTGTTTTCATTTGAAATTTTGAATGCAAAACAAAACGAAAAACCAGCATACGGACGGTCATGCCAGATAAAGCCTTACGCAGTGTTTAATCGAGCGGGGCGGTTTGCCAACTTGCTAGCTTCAGCTGGTCAACGCTGCCGCCGGCCTCTTAGGTCGATGGCTTTACTTCAAATCCGCAAAGACCTTCGATTTCTTAATGAACTCCTCCCAAGTCGTCAACGGCTCATCAACAAGCTACATACACCAAACAGATTAGCGCTCAACTCTCTCACGAAGTCAAACAAAACAAAACGATGCTGGGAAAGTAGGTCATAGATAAATGCATGGGGGGAGAAAGAGAATCACCAACTCACAGAAGAACTCCACTCCAAGCTCTGACCAGCAAAATACCCCCCTTCATTCAACAACCTCATATTCTCCAAAAGCTCCTGAGCCGCAAAATCAGGCAATCCCGCGCCCTTCAACCAGCCAAGATACACCTCATGCGGGGCTTCATAATACCCCGCCGTCTTCCCAGCCTCGGGATAAACCGTCTTAAAAACCTCCACAACCTCATCAAAGGTATAATACTTGGTAGCAGCCAGGATGTTCTTCCCGAGTGTCTCGGAGCGGTGGTTCAGGATCCCCTTGACGAACTTCCCGGTGTCTTCGAGGGTGGCGAGGAGTGGGACCGGGGAGGATGAGGGGACGGGCATGCCGAGTGTCCAGGCGTTGTTGGGCGGTGAGGGCTTGAACATCTGTCCTGGGAGGTTGGACATGTAGAATCCGGGCATGAAGAAGGTTGCTGGGAGGGAGGTGGTGCGGATGTAGGCCTCGACTGCGGCTTTGCTGTCGAAGTGGAGGACGTTCTTGAGGTGTCCTTTGGTGGCTTTTGTGGGTTGATTTTCGTCAGCAAAACGGCCAACTAAGAAAACACAGATATAAAGAAGATAGGGGATCAGGGATATGTGAAATGCAATTGAATGGGGTGTAGGGACGGACCTTCGGTAACGTTGGGAAGAGAACTCCAGATGAAATGCTGAACACCAGATTCCAGTGCAGCATCAGCCAGATTCTTGCCCTGCTCAATCTCAACCTTCGCATCCATCGTCTCCCAATAATTCGTAACTGCAAAAACAGCATACGCTCCCTTGAAAGCCGCGAGCATGCTAGCCTTGGAGCTCACATCGCCCTATCGCATCGATCGAGCCTATTAGCAATCTATTCTATCCGGAGCATAATTGATAGGTATGGACCGAAGGTTTAGAAGAGACAAAACTTACAGTGACAACCTCGACGCCCTGGCTGGCGAGTTTCTTGGACGAGTCCTTTGAGGCATCGCGAGTGATTCCACGAACTGCCCACTGGGAGCTCATCTTGGAATCGGCGAGGATCGCATTCACGACCGAGCCGCCCTGAGCACCAGTGGCTCCGATAATAGCGATGATTTTCTTGACTGCCGACATAATGACGTAGAGTGAATTTCGATTTGACTGGAAATATGTGAGAATTCTTGGATGTTGATGTGGATGAAGCTGGCGTTTTCCGTCTTGTTGAATTGATGAAGAGGAGATGATGTGTGTAGAGAAAAGAAAGAAGACATCTAATAAAGGAATCACCCAGCTTTATATATCCTACCTCAACTATCAAGCCAGTTCTTCATTCATACCACTTTCTCAAGATGGCTTGGTAAACAAACCCTACCCGATCTAGACCTCGCACCTTCGGCTATTAAATCTCAAGCCCGAAAGCCCGCGACCGAAGCGAACACCTGATCTTGGACTACCGTGCTGCAACGAACTTCCAGGCATCTACCCAATGACGCAAACGCAACGCAACGCGGGGACATGTACACTCCAGGTTTCAAAGCCAAGCCACGACTTCTGTGAATGCTTACAAATTGTGTATGTAAGGGAGAAATAATAAAGTTTCGCCTACTGTAAACGCAAGAAGCATGATTCGCTGTTGTTGCTGAAGAAGGGAGACAAAGTGGGGAAACTTAGGTGGTGAAGCAAGTCTTGGGTTCCTGCTTACAAATTTTGGGGCTACTGTATTAGTCGGAGTCTTGACGTCCCCGAAGAGTACCAATATACCATGTACTCTCCAGAGCAGAGTGTCTGAATAACCATTAATCTCTAGTCCAGAGCCATGCTATCACTGCTACAAATCCACACCAAAAAGAGATAATTGATTAGAATCTCCCTCATCATTTATCTATCGTGCCAGGTTTGTCGTCAGCGGGACTTAGCGTAACTTCTAGGAGGTTTTATCCTCACTCTCATTATCTCGTACATCAGAATCTACTCCCAACTGTATCCTAAACGCCGCAATTCTTTCTTCCATTCATACAATTTTCATTATATTCAAAAGCTGTGTGACTTAAAAACTCCCCAAAACACTTTTGTCGATACAACTCCTCCTGCCTTAGACCCTCTCACCCGGAGGGAAGAAAAGGCTAGTTTCATTTCTCCAGTATTTCATCCCCACCAGCCACTCCGCAGCGCTTTCATCTCCTTCCTACTCCCTCCACCACGTGGTCCTCGCTTCAATTCCATTGCCAACTCCTTCCACTCCAGCCTCCGTTCATGTACATTCTTAAACCCCACAGGACTATTCTTCAGCACACCAGGTCGATTTTCGAGAAACGTTCCGGTAGAAGTAGCTTCGAAATACCGTACTAGACTATCAAGATGACGAGCGAGCGTTGGGAAAGACATTCGGAACCCAAAGCGCCTCTCCAAAGCAGGATCAAGAGGTGTGATTCCCTCCCCCATGCAGTGCCACGCTGTGATGACGACAGAAAAGCAGTACTTCAAGTCGACCGAATCAACAACATACTCCATTTCGCACATCACATTGGGCATTGTCGAAGGTTAGGAGTAGGAGCAGCATTCATTCCGTGACTATGTGATACTGCATTACCACCACAAGTTTCCGCATGTCTAATCAGACAATAAATCCTACCGGGGTAGTTGAGGCCCAAAAAGGTCAACCAAATGAGGCAAAAATAGCTGCCTCTCGGTTGCCCTCTCCCGAGGCGAAACGGGAGACAACACTTGTGTTTGCAGATTTACTTTATTAAGTTTATCAAATATCTTTGAAGAAAAAAAAGACTGGGGTGGCAGTCAGAAGCCATTAGATGAAGGCCGCGAAGTGGCATAAACTGAACCAAGCTACTGCTGGCAAAAGAAAAATCCAGCATTAACAGCCTTCCATAATACCACAGGCTTCCAAATTCTTTAATAATCTACCACCTGGGGTATGAAAAAGGCCAGTCAATAAATCATCCAAAATTATATTTCATTACTTAACGATGTACAACCAAAGTACATCCATCACGGGCCTACTTAAAACCTATTTCCCTTTCGCTTATATTATCCATGAGCCTATACTCCAATGATCCCTATTTTGATTTTGCCAAATATACAAGTATTGCCTCCGTCCATGAATGACAGACTACTCTCAAATGTCCCCCCAAGAGGTATGTATCATACAACCCCTAGTCCTCTCCTGCGGCGCCATGGCCCAAGTGGCACGATACCCACCCCCTCGATGCTATTTAACATCAGTTAGATCGGCAGAGAGAGCGGCTCTTAAGAGCTATTGTGTAAGTAAACAAAAACCAACGAGAGTCTAGTGTTATGTACCTCGCCGCACTTGTTTACTTTGTACCTGGCACAGCTTGGAGGGCTTGAGAAAGGAGAGGTTTGCATGAGAGCAGAACTCCAATTACAAGGGAAAGCGAGTTCTTTATTATCCATAATAACATAATGTCGATGTCGCGTCAAGTGAAGCTATTCACACTCTGATAATGCCTGTCTGCTTTCTGTTGATGTTGATCTCTTTGTTTACCTGGGTACCTAATTCAGGGGAAGTCAAAGTCCAAGTCGGCAATCCATTCGCCCGCGCTGAGAACCCCTTGATTTAGAGGCCCACACCAAGTCTGATCCCCGGCCAATCACCATCACTGTCATCACGTGCCGACGCGGTTCGCGTTAATTGATTTTCTCGTCTCGAGGTGGTGGCCGCTTCTGCCTTTCCGCCTTTCCTCACCTCTCGAGTCCCGACTCCCACAACCCCCTTTCTCTCTTCCATCTACACCCTCAACCTCATCCCCTTCGAGGAGCACTCCCACTCCTACTCCTACTTCTTGATCTTTCATCGCGCGTCCTGCGCATCGACACCTTCAATTCCCTTTACTTCCCCCCTCAATTGCCTGGATAAGGCTCTGCGATCCTTGCAATCAGTTGTGGTCGTGCATGCGCCCACCCTCGATCCACAACACCACCCCAAGCAAACCACGATCAACAATCAACTCTGAACCATACAGGTATTCGTCTATGAAGATATTGCACCTGTCTCTACTACTGTAATAGACAACATCTGTCACCTGCCATCTGCCGACTGTCCAGCACCAGCTGTCCTTCGAAGATGCCGCCCAAGCGAGGCAGACCACGCAAGGTGGACAGCTTGACTGCCACTCCTGCTGCTGTTTCCAGACCTGCGTGTAAGTTATACTCCTGTCCTGCCATTACCTCCTGTCTCTCCCATTTCCATTTTGTCCTGTTTGCGCGCCTGCGACCCAGTTCTTAGCCCTGAAGTTGACCTTCGAATCCAAACTGACAAACCTGGGGAATAGCAACACGCCGATCCGGACGCTTCGAATCTGCCGCCTCCCTTGGATTGAGAAACAAAACCGAGTCTGCCGCATTGAACGAAGATGATTCAATCCCTGATTTCGGCTCCGCTGAAGATCTCGGTGAATTCATTTCGTTGAAGGATAGTAAGAAGAAAGCCATGGGCCGTGATTCCTTGTCCTCCGTTTCAGACTCCGTGGATCTGAACGTGGGAAGTGGCTATTCTACACCCGCTACAAGTGCCACTGCTACGCCTGCTGTCCTTGAAAAGGCAACTACAAAGAAGAGAGGTCGTATTACAGCAGCCATGATGAGCGAGGGTACTCCAGCCGTCAATGCGGTAGTTCGAGCTGCTGCTCTTCGCAACAGCCAGTTCTCCATGAACACTTCTATCGGCAAGCGCAAGAGAATTGCTGATTCTGAGGAGGACGAAGATGCCGATGAGAGTGACAGCCCAGATGCACAGTTGGCTCGCGCTCTTCAAGATCAAGAAGATGCTGCTGCCATCTCTATGGCCATGGATGACGATGATAGTGACCCTGTTCCTCGCCGAACTTCTCGTAGGGCCCGCAAGATTCTTCCAAAGACGGATTTCGTGCCAGACTATGATGACGAAGACGAAGATGCTGAGTTCGAAGTCCCATCGTCCCGCCGCCTAGCCAAGCGTCCCAAGGTTGAACTTGGTTCAAAGGGCAAGAATCTTGTTACGTTCTCGGGTTCCCGTTCTTCCAAGAAGAAGATTATCATTGACGATTCCGAGGAAACTGATGACTTCAACGAGATTGACGCTAATGAGGACGCCTATGCCAACTCCGATCCCGAAAACTCCGATGGCGAGGACTCAGATGAACCCTATACTCAGTCCAAGCCGCGTTTTACTATGCGTGTTAGTGCTACGAAGTCTGCGGTCAAGAGAAGCCCAAAGTCCAACAACCGCACATCATCTTCAGGTCTAGGTTCTAGCGTCAAGGTTTTCACCGCTGGTCCTTCTACATTGAAGAGAAACAGTAGGAAATCCTCGACTCCTAGCTCTGTTCGTCTGGAGAGTGACTTCGACAATCCTTCAGATCTTACAGAGGATGACGACTACGATTCCGATGAATTCGCCAACGACGGTCCTCCTGGTTCCGGTCCCGCTGGTGTGGCTCGTAGAACTACCCTTCTTACTAAAGCTGCTGCCAAACAACGTACCACTGAGCTCGAGGCTACTGGATATTTCACACGCGGAGAGGCACGGGCTAGAGTCCGACTTGAGAATCACCACCCTGAGCTGCTCACCATGTGGTCTGACTTGGAGAAGCTACCCAAGATTGGAGATGTCACTATCGAACAACCGAAGAACATCACTCGGGAACTCAAACCCTTCCAACTTCAAGGTGTAGCCTGGATGATGGAAATGGAGAAGACTGAGTGGGCTGGTGGTCTCCTAGGTGATGAGATGGGAATGGGTAAGACCATTCAAGCTGTCTCGCTCATCATGTCCGATTGGCCCGCCAAGCAACCTTCTCTTGTCTTGATCCCCCCCGTTGCTATTATGCAATGGCAACAGGAGATCAAGGATTACACCGATGGCACACTAAAGACTTTCGTCTATCATGGTACTAATCGTGCGGTCAAGACAATTACATACGAAAAGCTTCTCCAGTACGATGTCATTCTCATGTCATACAATAGTCTTGAGTCAATGTTCAGAAAGCAAGAAAAGGGCTTCAAGCGCAAGGATCAACTGTTCATAGAAGACAGCGTGATGCACAAGATCCACTTCCATCGTGTCATTCTTGACGAGGCTCACAGCATCAAGGTTAGTTCTTCGTGTCCCAGACATCTGGTCTCACTAACACGGCATAGACTCGTACCACTGGTTCTGCCAAGGCTTGCTTCGCTCTCAAAGCTGATCACAAATGGTGTTTGTCTGGAACCCCTCTTCAAAACCGCATTGGCGAATTCTTCTCCCTCGTCCGTTTCCTAAACATTAGTCCCTTTGCTTGCTATATCTGCAAGCAGTGCACGTGTGCCTGTATGAACTGGGACATGAATGAGGATTACCGATGCAATGCCTGCGGTCACGGCAGTATGTCACATCACTCTGTCTTCAACCAGGAGCTGTTGAATCCCATTATAAAATATGGAAATTCTGGTCCTGGTCAGGAAGCCTTCCGCAAGCTGTCAATTTTGACAGGACGTTTCATGCTTCGCCGCGTAAAGCGCGATCACTCTACGGCCATGGAACTTCCTGCAAAGGAGATCTACGTCGATCGTCAATTCTTTGGCGAGGAGGAGAACGACTTCGCAGGCAGTATCATGAACAGTGGTACCCGCAAATTCGAAACCTATGTCGCTCAAGGTGTTCTTCTCAACAATTACGCCAACATCTTCGGTTTGATCATGCAAATGCGTCAAGTCGCCGATCATCCCGATTTGATCTTGAAGAAGGATAGTGAAGGTGGACAGAACGTCATTGTATGCTGCATCTGTGATGAGACCGCTGAGGAGGCCATCCGCTCTGCATGCAAGCATGACTTCTGTCGTGCATGTGCAAAGAGCTACCTGGCTGCTTCTGGTATGTGATCTTCTCCTTCCACCTGGATACTGCTGACTGAATGACAGATACTCCCGATTGCCCTCAGTGCCATATCGCTCTCAGCATCGACATTGAACAACCCGATATCGAGCAGGACGAGCACCAAGTCAAGAAATCTTCCATCATCAACCGTATCAAGATGGAGAACTGGACTTCGAGCTCCAAGATCGAGACCCTCGTCCATGATCTTCATGAGTTGAGATCGAAGAACATGTCCCACAAGAGCATCATCTTCTCTCAGTTCACCACCATGCTTCAGTTGGTTGAATGGCGTCTTCGTCGTGCTGGTATTACCACCGTCATGCTAGATGGCTCCATGACCCCTGCTCAACGCCAGGCCTCGATCAACCACTTCAAGACCGACGTCAAGGTCGAATGCTTCCTCGTTTCCCTTAAGGCTGGCGGTGTCGCTCTCAATTTGACCGAAGCCTCCAAGGTCTTCATCGTCGACCCATGGTGGAATCCAGCTGCGGAGTGGCAGAGTGCTGATCGTTGCCATCGTATCGGTCAAGCCCGCCCTTGTCAGATCACCCGTCTCTGCATCGAGGATTCGGTCGAGAGTCGTATGGTCCTCCTCCAAGAGAAGAAGGCCAATATGATCAACTCTACCATCAACTCTGATCAGAAGGCCATGGAGAGTCTAACTCCTGAGGATATGCAGTTCTTGTTCCGCGGCTCTTGAGCAGCTCATAGTTCTCCATACTTTCTTCTTCTGCGGACCTCTGTTTTCTTCTTCACTTTGCTTTCTTCTTTCACTCAGATGCACACTTGATATTCGCGATGGCGTTTGGGAATACCTTTGCAACAAATCAATCCTCTTTTAAGGGGCGGCGTTCTAGCATGGGTTCTAGTTGTGGTTGTGGGTGGTGTGATCCTGCCTTGCGCGGATTACCAAATCAACATACAAAACCGGACGAATGGACGGATGCATATCGATGACGATGTTTCTATCTTGCTTGTGAGCAGGTATGCATAGATAGGTCAGGTCGTATCATCTTAGTGTGTTCTTCTCATTATTTTTGCGACAATAATGTTTTTTCTACTTCAGATTTCCACTGCTGCTTTGTATGATAGTGGATAGACGGATGGTAGAGGGGGTTCGTGGATGAAGAGAGGTTAAGCAAGCAAGCAAAAAGCCAGGAACGAAGGGCAGATAGATGATACGATACGAAACGATGCGATACGAAATAAATGACACGCATACGAATAAAATTTCAATGAAATGAACTAGGTTTCTGTGAATGTGTGACGCTTCAACTTCAGCATGGATAAATGAGAGCGGACTGTGGGTATTGGGCATTGGGATTTGATGTAATGTTACGGTATGTATGGATAAATAAATTTGATTGTGTGTATGACGACTGAAGGAGGAAGAATGTCTAGTCGCCTCGTCATTTTGGAACGGAAGATTGAAAGTTTGGAATAGGATTTCCTTTAAATCGTCGCTGTTGAGAAAGAGTCTTGCGTTCCTGTTGTGTTGTTGTGAGTAGCGGCGTTCTGGAGGTGGTTTGAAGGAGAAGGAGGTGAGGGAAAAGCGGAGGGGGAAGGGGAGAGGGGTGAAAAAATATCTTAATATTAGTATTAGTTAGCACTGGTATCGAGACCAAGAAATAGGTTCAAGAAAGGGGGGGTATTGCGATATAGGATATGGGATACGGGATGGCGTATAAAAACCAACCAAGTCACTGCTTGGAACGCCGATTCAACGGATTCAAATGTGTCGATGCGTCTGGGCTCGGGTGGATGAGGTAGGCGAAGTGGAGTTTTTTAAGTTGGGTTGTTTTACTTGTTTCAGTACTGACAATTGGGAATTGGGAGAGATTGGATAAAAGCTAGTCTTGTGTATACTTTGAGTACAAGTACAGTACCCTTTCCTCTCTTCTATTGAGTTGTAAAAGTGTGGCCATGCTACATCTAATCACTTTCGACATTTTCGCTGCCATGCGTCGCTTCACTGTCAAAGTTACAGGTTGTCTATGCTACACAACTGTAACGAAGACCGATGTTGTAATGTGAACAAACCTACGATTTCTTGGGTTCTCGTCAAGGACATGTGCAAACTGCTCAGAAATGAAATTCAAAGGAAGAGATTTAAATCTACGCAGACAGAGACACATATCCCTGCGATGGTCACCAAAGAAAAGTTTGATATTGGAGATGTTGATCTGTTGTTGTTGTGTTATATAGGAACGGTAAGGCTAGGTGACCCTTGGAATTGAGTGGTACTCTGGAGAATTAGTGAATTACTGGTTTGCTATTTTTGCTGTTTTCTTTTAGATCACATATTTGGTTTATATACCTCCGAGTTGGAGATTCTGCATCCTGGTCTTGTGATTTCCGAGCCGGGTTCGGAAGGATTCACTCACAATCCCTGAACTGAATATCATAATTTCATAATTGAGATATGCAAAGGAATCTTTTTACACGGGTTAGTCAATCCTTCCTTCACAACTTCACTTCTCAGGCCGTTTAGCGATAGTGCTACAATATATAACACAAGCGATGTCCTATAACTAATCATCCAGGGTAACCCAACAGGGGCAAAAGGCGCTAGACATTGTTTTGCGTTGGGGAAATCAATACGCGGAGAAATATTGAAGCCCCTTGCCCTGAAACGTTTTGCTGATCAGAGACGCAACGTACTTTTGGCGGGTAGAATTGCATGTTGGGTATTGCGTTGGAGTCATTACCGTCGAATCGGATTTCATTGCCATTTTTTATTTATTATTGTCAAAACATCCCCCACACGCTACTTAATCCAACCAACCACCCATCCTTCGCCCGCAAGCAAACATCTGCTGTGCTAACAACGCATTCCTGCCAAAATCTCTCCGTAGGTTCAGTCGCAAGTCCTCTAGTAATTAAAATCACAAACACAACACATGCCTCATCACAATGATTCACTTTCCCAGTTTGGTCCAGAGTTGAATGGTAGTTCGCTGCATCATCTTCCATACTTTAGAAGTGGAGTTTTATACCCTCATTACCACTCCACACTACGTTGTAAATCAAACCATCAATGGAATAGGTTGCTGAATATCAAATATTCACCTCTCATCTTCGCGATCCCGACACGAAAAAAAATCCATGTTTGGAGGGAGAAAACCTGTCTATAAAACACGCACCAAGACACCTCTCCAAACCAACAAACAGGAGGCGAGGTTCGGAGACAGAACATGTCCAAGGTTGCGTGGGTATGTTTAGAATTGCCTCTCCTCCAGGCGTGTCAAAAGTATACAGCTAGATTCTCTAACCGGGACCCTCCAGCAAAGGAATTACGCAGTTTCCGGGTGGTAGGGAGAGAGAATCTAGAAGTAACGTTGTAGATGGGACAGCTGTTGCGAATTATACATTTGTTGTCAAGTTAAGCTGTCCTGTCATCTCCTTCTCCCTAGTAAGCACACATCTATGGGCAGTATCGCTTTACCTGATACACAGGAGTGGTGAACTTAAGAAGGAGAGATGTGGAAGGGAATAGAAAGGACATGATAAGAAAGGAACTAAGCGGTCGAGTATAGTAATTACATGCCTCATGTTGAGTCGAAGTTGGATTTGGATTTGGATATGCGTTTGTCAAATCGCACATTGAGCTCGTGGAATATATAAGATAAGAACTCGGAGGCCGACAAGACACGATTTAGTTCACAATATTTGGGTATTACCATGCTCGAGTTGAGCGTTACTGTGCTAGATTTTTCCTACAATCAACCTCCATGCCTACCTCCATCCCACACCCCACCACACCACCCCAAGCACCCTTAATCCTCTCTAACCTAACAGCCACTAAAACCCATCCCCTCCCCTCGGATTCGGATTCTCCCTAATCTCCCTCACAGCCTGCCTCACAGCAGCATTCTTCTCAAAGCTCAAATGCACCAGATCCACAACCTCATCCACTGTGAAATAAATACTTAGATCGCTGTCGAACCAGAGAAACTTCACGTCCTTCAGATTACTCTGTAGGACTTCGCAGAGGAATTTCATCTTCATCCATTTATCCGCGAATTGGGATGTTAGGGGTACGGCGTCGGAGGCCGGGGTGCCGTTGTGTGGCTTTGATGCGTCGGATTGTGGAATGAAGAGGTCGTCGAGCGCTTCAACGCGGGATAGGATCGTTGCTGTGCGTTCTGCTTCGTCGACACCGATGTCAGAGAGGTCGAAGACGTCGTTGATTAGTTTCGTGGCAACGGCGTTGACTAGAGAGCCGGTTGCGGATGCCCAGGCTGAGTAGGGGAGGATCTTTTGCCAAAGCGCTGCTTCGGAACGGATGTGCTTGATGACGATTTTGATGGCGTCTTCGAGCTCGCCGCTAATTTGGCTGTCTTGTTGGAAGAAGTTCTGTGCGCCTTGGAGGGCGTTAGACTTGCCGATTAGGAAATGGTAGGAGAGAACTTACCACCAAGAAGGTCATTGATGATGGTGCGTTGTGCGTTCAGCTCGTTTGTGTATGCCCGCTTGCCAAAGCTGACCAGTACTTTTGTCTCGGGTTCTAATTTGACAAGGGAATATGCTCGAGGTGAGATGTCATCCCGGTTCTGCCAGTTAGATAGGAACTGCTGGAAATGTTCTGATAACCACATGGCATCATTGTAGAGGTACATGTTTCCACCTGGTTCAAGGGAGTAGTAGTATGGGGAGATGGCCCGGTACATGGCTAGAATCAAAGTCGGAAGTCCGAAAAGACTAGGTGCTGCCGGAGTAACTGGTATATGCTCGTTTCTACATTGGTCAGTATGGTAAAAAAAAAAAGGTGCATTGGAGGTCAATTCACTCTGGCCGTGTCAAATGGGCTCCATCTGCGTAAACTTGCTCAACTGTGCTGTACACAGCACGTGGCAACGATGATGTCCAATATTTCTCTGACAGTGTCATTTCGCGAGTCGTTGCAGAAACATGGGGCTCAAGAGAGGTTTGCTCCTCCGCTCTGGTCTGAGCTGGTGCTGGATCGACTGGAGGATTAGTATCAGCATCAGCATCAGCGTCAATCGCATCATCATCACCCCAGCCCCAAGCATCTGCGGCATCATCGATCTGATCGTCGTCGGCCAGTGGGGTTGGGACTGGAGTGAAGACCTGTTGCAGGTTACTTTATGTTCATGACATACGTGTGCGTTGTGCTTGACAACAGCAGGGATGCAGCCGAGATTCAGCGGCCTGAGCATCTACGAACAAGACCCAAGAAACTTACCTCGTTAGCACGTCGCTCTTCATCTAGAGATTTCCGATTCCTGATTTCGCCATTTGAATTCTCCTTGGGGCTATCCTCGGGGGTATGCTCCCCATCATCACTCCAAGCATCGTCCCAGTCATGTGTTGCCTGAAATTGTTAGCTTTCGGCCTTGGGCAAAAGTCGAACATGAGACGGATGTAATATATGGGGAGGAGCAAAGTTGCCAGTTTGGTATTGACTTACAGTTGTGCCAGTGGCAGCAAGTTGATTACCCTCTTCCCTAGCGACCATCCGTGTCTCTATTCGCTCGGCGATTTGGGGGGTTCCGATTCCTACATAGTCTTAGCAGAGCTATAATAATCTCACGACAGGGCAACATTACCTAATGACAATTGGTTACGAGTCCAATCCAGAGTGGTCTCTCTCCTCTTTCCAAGCCAAATTTTGGGTGCATTTGAAACCCAGTCATGGAAAGTATCTGCCCCAGGCCAGTTCAAGGCGTCGAGTTTCCCAGCAAAATCACCAACCAGGGCCAAGGCCTTCTGGTAGTCAACCATGTCATCTAGCGAAGCAGGAACAGCAGTATCCAGCCAAACTTCAAGAATACGAGTGGAAAGCACTGGCATCATCTTCTTTGCCAACAGTTGAATGATCTCGTCAGGAACATTGTCAACGAGAAATTGAATCGTTGTCTCAATGTCAAGAAATAGGGATTTTATGGTGTTGTTCGTAACGTCAGTTCCAAGGGACAATGAATTCTACGAGTGTCAGTTGGATTATGTTTGGCAAAAGAGGCATGCGATGCTCACCCCCTGGGCTTGGATATTTGGCATGGTTCCAGCCTGAAGATTAGTGCGAGGTCTCAGTATTACGTTGTCGAGATCTTCCCATAATTTCTTTGCGGCATCATCCAGCTCCTTGTATGCCTTGAGCCCGATCACAGCTTGGTCAATGGTGGTCGTGTCCCCTGAGATTGTTAGAGAATCACAACACAGAGGGCACAGTATCTACCTGGAACTTCTCGATTCACAGTAATTGTGGACTCGTCCCGATCTACACTTATGAGTGCCTCCCAGGTAGTAGAGAATTGTTCGTGTATGAGGATCCGTAATTCAAAGCATCTAGAATCCAGCAGTCGCATCACTCGTGTAGTTTTGTCCAGCGGAATTTCCCCAAGAATTTTCCATGCAGCTGGAACTGTCAGTCCATGCACTCACAGACGCCAAAACAATCCAACCTACCTTCAAGCATATGTAGTGCATCGATAATCCTTCTCTCGCTGGCGCATTCCTCTGCCTTATTCAAACTCTCATTGACACCTTGTAGAGAGCGTAATACCGAAACAAGTTGATTGTTGAAGGATACCTCTTTGGTGAGGAAGTCTGCGTATGTCTCCTTCTCCTCCAGCACTTCCTTCCTCTCACCGTCCGCTTCGGCTTGCCGGACAATGCTGCTGGCCAGTTGCCGCGACCGTTGAATATCGTCTTGTATAGATTTCGCATGCTTGATCCAAAGATCGACATCGGGAGCTGCTTCTCGGCTTATTTCGCGGACCTCGTCCTGAAAATTGTGTCAGCTGGAAAGGTTTCAAGAGAGATAGTGAGGCTGGACGAACCTCCAATGCTGATTTGGCATCCTGCAGCACTACTAATGCCGCAGATACCATGGGAGAGTTGACATAGGCGGCAGATACCGCTTCTTCCTCTGGAAAGGCTCCATTTGTAGAAAAATCAACGAGAACTTGTCCCAGATCAGCTTCAGTGGAAGAGGACATGTTGGCCAGATGGTGTTGGAAGCTGTAGATTTGAGTGGGAGGGTATCTCGAGCAGTTCTAGATTAACTGCGGAATCATTCTGTGTGATCGCATCGCAAGACCGAGTTGAAATGCTGTAGAGTGAAATACGCAGCAGTGGAAATACGGCAAGTGTCTGTCTGCTGCTTGCTGCTCGTCCATCTAGAGTTCCATTGTGAAGCTCCAAGATTTTGGATTTTGGAAGCCAATGACGCGGGACGCGCCTCTTGGCGCCAAGATGCGGCTGGCAAGCGCAAACGCCCAAACCCGCATCCGGCAATTCCACCAATCACAACACAGCGCATTCCTTTCCCGCCCGCCACTGCACCGGCTCAGTTCTTTCACCAAATACAACAGAGCACCTGGAAAACTGTCTGCCTCTTACATTCTCTTCTCGACCCTCCCCCAACATCTTCATGATACCATAAAATCTCCTCCGAGATAACTTTATATCTCGACAATCCTCTGTTCTACTTTGACCGATTTCCGCAAGCTTCTCAGCTAGCCAGTCGACTTTTCTCACAGCCGAGCCGAGCTGACACCAACTGTATTCGGGCGCAAGGCTGCAGGCGGCAGGATATCTCAAGCAGTACAAACAAAGGTATGTGACGTAGATATCTCTCTATTATAACTCACTCCTCATCCTCTTACCTTTCCGCCCTCACGAATCTCGACGTCTCCTCTTTACTGCTCTCACTTTGATCGATATTTGGGGGCCAGAATGGCGGGGTATCCGTACACATCAGTCGGGAGACTCGCTGTCACCAGTGTGGTAGTACCGCTTTTTGCTTTTGTGTTGTATTGCTCCAATAACAGGGACTGGTATGCCAATATCTCCCTCCTTTGTGAATTCACACCATTTATTTCCTTGCTCCTTGCTTTCATACGTCCGGCCTGGCAATTCTGGTGGCTGTCATGCCTATCAACAAACTCACTGCCGCCTTTGTTTGCGCAGAAAAGCTTTACCCCCAGGGCGTGAACAGCTTGGGACACAATCACTGCGTTGGTGACTTAAGAATGTTCATGAACCGGGCACAGGATTGTTGTCATTCATTCCTCTTCATTCAGAGCCCGGGCACGGAATTGTCGTCATTCATTCCCCCTCTTCTTTCACACCCCGGCCACAGAAAATATCGCTATTAATTCATATTGTGTCTTTGAAGACCTAATTGACTATTATATCCAGCTTCACCACCCCTCACCTCTGGTTTTTCTTCTCTCAACCCTACCTGATAGTCACCCACAATCTCACACTCTACTCTGTTCAGCTACTGATATATTTACTTAGGAGAACAAGCTTGAGCAACTTCTCCAACGCATATCTTGCTTTACCCTTCCGGTCTTTCATCATGCCGAGCCAAATCAATAAAGCGCGATTCCGCACCATTCAGAAATTCGACTTAGACTACGCACCTGTATCGATCTCCCAGTATGTCTCCGAACAAACTGGTATGAGTGTGGTGGTCTGCAATCAACAGGGTCCTAAGGTCCGGGGTTACTTCGCCCTAGCTACTGAGATCTTTGATGACTCTGGATCGCCTCACACCCTGGAGCATCTTGTTTTCATGGGATCCAAGAACTACCAGTACAAAGGTCTTCTCGACAAACTAGCTTCTCGAGCTTACTCCAACACAAATGCCTGGACTGCAACCGACCACACTGCTTACACGCTGGACACCGCGGGCTGGGAAGGCTTTGCTCAAATATTGCCAGTCTACCTGGAGCACGTAATCTTGCCAACCCTGACAGATGAGGGATGTTACACTGAGGTTTGGCATATCGATGGAGAAGGAAACGATGCTGGTGTTGTGTACTCTGAGATGCAAGGCGTTCAAAACAACGGACCAGAGATCATTGACATCAAGGCTAGAAGACTACTCTACCCAGAGAATGTTGGCTTCCGATATGAGACAGGTGGCTTAATGGAGAACTTGAGAGTCTTGACCCCTGAGCGTATCCGTGATTTTCACAAGGAAATGTACCAACCAAAGAACTTGTGTCTGGTACTGGTTGGTGAGGTCAACAACGACGAACTTCTCCAGATCCTAGATGAGTTTGAAGAGAGCATCATTGAGTTCATCCCGCCACCTTCAGCTCCTTTCAAGCGCCCATGGATAGAATCTGCACAGCCACCTGCTATCGAGAAGACAATCGTTGAAACCGCCGAGTTCCCCGAGGAGGACGAGTCAACGGGCGTCATCACAATCGCCATGTTCGGTCCAAATTGCAATGACGTTATCCTGACTGGAGCTTTGAACTCCCTCTTGACCTACCTTGCTGGATCTTCGGTTTCTATTCTGGAAAATGTCATGGTCGAGAAGGAAGAGCTGGCTAGTAGTATTAGCTACTACTGGGATGCCAGACCTAATTCTGTGATCTGGCTTTATCCAACCGGTGTTCTTACGGAGAAGCTTGAATTTGTCGAAAAGAGACTGTTCGAGCTTCTCAAGGAAATTGCATCAAAACCCCTGGATATGGACTACATGCTGGATTGCGTCAAGCGAGAGCGTAGACAGATGAAGTTCGAGGCCGAGAGTTCCGCCAGTGTCTATTCCACAGGTGTTATCAACGACTTTCTGTTTGGCGAGCGAGATGGTTCTACCTTGAAGGATTTTGGTACGCTATCAGAATTCGACACACTTGAAAAATGGACCGACGGGGAATGGCGAGACTTCCTCAAGAAGTGGATCTCGGATGCCAATCATATTTCGATTCTTGGCAAGCCCTCAAAGGCCATGGCAGATCGAATTAAGAGCAACGAAGAAGCCAGAATCGCCGAGAGAAAGGAGAAGCTAGGCCCAGATGGACTCAAGGCCCTGGCTGAGAAGCTCAAGCTTGCAACTGAAAAGAACAATATTGAGATCCCCGCCTCTGTTCTCCAAAAATGGCCAGTGCCAGGTGTTGATTCAATCCATTTTATCGAGTCGAAAAGTGCTCGATCAGGACTAGCAAAGAAGCTTGGTGCACCAGAAAATGAAGCCCAGAAAGTCATCGATGCGGCAAAGTCTGATCTACCCATCTTCATCCAGTTCGAGGATGTTCCCACAAACTTTGTGCACTTGACACTGCTGCTTGGCACATCTCAAGTTGCCACAGAACATCGTCCTCTTCTCCCACTTTTCATGGACAACTTCTTCAACACCCCAATCATGCAAGACGGAAAGCGTGTAGAGTTTGAGGAAGTAGTCACAAAGCTGGAGCAAGATACCATTGGTTACTCCATGGGTGGAGCTGGTCGTATCAATGATGCGGAGGGGCTGGTCATTCAATTCCAGATCGAACCAGAGAAGTACGAGACCGCTATCAAGTGGATCCGAACTATGATGTTCGACAGTATTTTCGACCCTGTCAGACTCAACGCCGGTATGGCCAAGATTCTGGCAGACATTCCCGAGGCCAAGCGCAATGGAAATAACATGATGTATGCTGTTGACTCTATGATCCATCTAAACAAGGATTCTAGCGTAAAATCTCGTGGCACGCTCGTCAAGGCTGTCTACATGAAGAGACTCAAGAAGCTTCTTGCCAAGGACCCAGACACCGTACTTTCGTGGTTGGAGACCCTTCGGAAATCTCTCTTCACATTCGATAACATGCGCGCACTTGTCATCACCGATGTCAAGAAACTCCCCAACCCAGTCAACGCCTGGAAACCTCTCATCGCCGACCTCGACACCAATCAACCCCTCCTTCCCTTTGTCAAGCTCTCCCAACGCCTCAGCCCAGACGGCCAAACCCCAGGAAACTACGGCGCAGTAGTCGTCCCAATGGCAACTATTGACTCCTCCTTTTGCATCTCCACTACCACCGGCCCCACTGACCCAGAAGACCCCATCCTCCCCGCCCTCATGGTAGCCATCGCCCTCCTCGAAGTAGTCGAGGGCCCACTCTGGACCGCCATCCGCGGCAAAGGTCTCGCATACGGCTCCTGGTTCAAGCGCGACCCCGACGGAGGATTCATTCAGTTCTCTGTCTACCGCTCCCCAGACGCCTACCGTGCTTTCGTAGCCGGCAAAAATATCCTGGAATCATATATTGACGGCACGGCAAAGATCGAACAGCCCGCTCTCGAGGGTGCTATTAGTGGTCTAGTCGCAAATCTCGTTGATGAGCAAACTACCATGTCTACTGCTGGGCAATTCCACTTCGTCAACAGTGTTATTCGTGACCTTGATGATGGATACGATGCCAAGATCCTCAAGGCTGTTCGGAATATCACCATCCCTGAGATCCAGGCTGTCATGAATGACGTTCTACTTCCGGCTTTCACGCCGGGAAAAGCGAATGTTGTTGTTACTTGTGCGCCGATCATGGAAGAGGTATATTCATCATCCCAT